>JAHSUH010000098.1:0-11376 GCA_025388415.1 Cynanchum wilfordii
TTCTATCATTACGACACCTATTTAATTCATTACCTAATTTGTAGCAAAAGATCTGTCACATTATACTCTAAGTTTGTACTAGATACAAAAGTAATTCCTATTACGATATGATGGTGTTTTTGCATATTATAAGAATTATAATAAGATGAGGAGTATATTTAATCAAAGTAGGGAAATAGAAAAAAGATACCGATAATCATTCAGGAATCATTTAAAGCTCGATACTAATTCAATACAGGGGTGTATGAAATTTACTCTACATGCCCCCGTGCATGTTATGTCCCTGTTTCCTAAGGAAACTAGTTTTCATCATGAACATTTTAGTCAAATTAAAAAAACCAGATGGTTATCATCTTAGCATAGCAATAGCAGAAATTTCTAGAAGAGTTAAAAAATCTTTTTTGAGTGTAGCTATATTAGGAGCTATGTTTTAGATCAATTAACTCAAATCAAGTTCAATCCTCAAAAAAGACATGATCGTATGATGGCTCGTAGCTCAGAAATAGATAAAATGAACTATCATAATGAACAAAGTAAGATAGATGATAACTTGAAAAAGTTTCATTTGATAACAAGTAAGAGTAGTGAAAGCAATAATATTATCTCGTTACCTCCTGTATTGGAAAAACCATTAGAATCCACATCTAGTCAGCCATTAGAATCTTATTCTCAACAAGAATTACAGGGATCTCAAATTTTTTCAACAATAGATTTAGAATTAGAACCTTATCCTGAAACAGAATCATGGATAGAAAACTTAGTATTTATTCCTGAATACATAAATATAAACTCTTCTTTAGAACAGAAAATTTCTTCTCCAATAATACATATACCTGAATTTCCTATATCTAGTACATTAGCTTTAGCATTACATGAGGAAGTAACACCTCTTCAGTTAGAAATAGAACCGTGGGTAGCAAAATTACTCCATAATCTTGAGGAAAATAATAACGAAAATCATTAGTTTTATAAAATGAGGCAATTCTTAGTAATCAATCCTTTAGGAAAACTCCCAGAAAGACAGACAAAATATAGTGCTGGTTATAATTTTTACATCCCAGAATTAACTAAAATTAGGAAAGGAGAAATAAAAGTGATAGATACATATATTAGAGTAAAAATGAATCCTGATGAATACCTACTAATAGTTCCAAGAAGTAGTACTTTCAAAAAAGGATTAAAATTAGCAAATAGTGTAGGTATAATAGATGCAGATTTTCATAATACTATAAAAATATACATAGAAAATATAGGAAAGAAAACTATAGTTTTAGACAAATATGAATGGATAATTCAAGGAATATTTAATAGATACTTAGTAATTGATAATTGATGTGTAATTAGAGTTATATATTAATTGATGTTATATATAATATTAATATAAATAATATAAATAATATAAATAATCGAATAAATAATACTAAAAATAATAAGAATCTTCAAGATTAAAATAGGTTTGTCACTAATAAAATAATTCAATTAGGTAGAGCACCTATCGAAATAGTTTAGTAAATAAGGTGGTATTCGATTTTAAATTTATAAAAATCGTTTTTCCCTAAGACTTCTATTAAATTCTAGTGTGGAAAATATAATCAAACTAATTATGAATATGATTTGTGAATAAGGATCATTCAACAAGTAAATCAACCAATATAAAAAATGATAAAATTGAATTCTAAATCCTAGAAAGCAAAGTAAAGAACAATGTAAAGAATAAAGCAAGTACAAAGGTTGAGAGGAATTCTTTGTAAAATATAGGTGAGATAAGAGGATACAAAATACCAAGTATAGGATAATCTTGGATCTAGTATCATAGCTCCACCAAAATCAAGTCTAAAGTAGAATCTCTTCCATACGGTTCGTGACAAGAAATTCCTAGATTAAGAACACTTGAATGTTGACAAGATCAAATCTCCCATCAATCATCCTGGTTCCGGTCCATCAATAGGAAACTAATCACATCAACTTGGCACTAATCGTATATCCTGGTTCCGCCTAACAATTAGTGTTAATCCGAAATCACAATCTCAAATCAAAACTTGTACTAAAGATAAAATTCAGATCTAAAGTCATCAATGAAATTGCAATTCGAATCAATGAAACCACAATCATTCAATCCAAGAACATCACAATATCTCAAGTAATTTGTAAAATAAAACCAACCAAATCTACCTATAAGAAATGTAGAAGTGAGAATTCCTAAGGTTGGTTAACTAATTACAAAGAATAACAAGAAATAATAGAAGAAAAGGGGAAAGTGAAACATAGACATTAAACCTTCTTCCTCTTCAACTCCTTCTCTTGATTCTTCTTTGATTCTTCAACTTGGATCTTCAATTTGTGTAGTCCAAATACCCTAGAATATATTCAGTAAATTTCCTTACGGATCGAGGCAAACCTACCAAATTAATCCCAAGATACTCAATACTACAACAAGTAGAGAGTAATCTCTAAGAAAATTGGAAAATCAAAGTATAGATCTCTCTCTAAGTTCTACCAACCCTTTACAATTACTTAACAATTCAGCCTAATCAAACCTTAATACCAGCCTCAAATAATGGTAAAAATCCCAATATTTATAGATAACCAAAATAGGGGTAAAATAGTAATTTTACACAAAAAATCTCTAAAATCTCGGAACAGAGCACCAACACGGGCTCAGTGACAGGTTTATCACCGAGCGTGTGTTCTTCTCGGACGTGTTATTCCTTCTTGCTGGACGTGTTCTTGAACCGAGCGCGTGTTCAATGGCTTGGCAGGGCGTGTTCAATGGCTTTGGCAGGGCGTGTTCTTGGACCGAGCGCGTGTTCCTGGGCTGGTTGTGTAAATCTTTCCGGAAATTGCATATTTAGTCCCCGAACTTCGCTCTTTTGATCAATTGACTCCACAAACTTCCCGAAAAGAGAAATATCACAATTAAGTGCACAATTAATATATTTATCTCAATTTACTCTAATAATCCTCAACAGTTATGCACAATTACCCTTCCAAAACATTATCAAATTTAGCGTTATCAATAATGAACAACTTATTGTTAATAATAGACAAAGTTAAATATGTCAATTAATTGTTCTCATAATTGGATAGGAAATAGAGGTAGTAATGATAAAGCATGTATATACTGTTTTAAATATCCTGCCTTACACCTTAGATATCAGTGTGAATTATGTCATAAAGAAACATGTGTTTTTTGCCTTAAAGATTTAGGAGTTTTAGTTACTCCAATTCAGTTAAAACAACCCATAAGTGATCAACATAAACATCATACATTAGAACTTAGGATTTTACACTTAGAAAATTTACTTCAAGAATTACAAGAAAAATTATGTGTTATTGAATTAAAATTGAAGAAATGGATAACTTAGATATTTTAGGAATACACTTAGAACAATATTTATCTATAGAAGATTATGAAAGTGCTTATTTAGTTCAAAGACAATTAAAACTTGACCTAATTAAATATAATTTAGCAAGCAACTAAGATACAAAAAAAATTTAGAATAAATAAATCTTGTTTAGAAAATTTAGAAATAATATCACCTAATAAGGAAGATGTATAAACTAATTATTTATCGACTAAACATCCTAGAATATATTCCATCAAGATTAAATGTAAAATTTACATTGATGATTGGAATTTAGAAGTAATATGACTTTTAGACTCAAGTAGTAGTAATACTATTTTAGATAGTAAACTTGTTCCTTTAAAATACCAAAGTCTAATTCCTTTAGATAAACAATTTTATGTTGAACAAATGGATAGACAGTTAAGTAAATATAAAATAGCTTATTATACCCAAAATGAATATACGAATCCTTCTGTTAATCCGGCTAGGATTTGTCTTAGGAATTTTTCCCTTAGTCAGGTTAAATTTATAATAGGATTAACTTTAATTTTAGAACATCATAATGGAATTATTTTGAATAAACATAATCTTAGCTTTTTAGAAATACCACCAATTCCTTATACTAATGAAATAATAAAACACCATACCAAAGAAGAAGAAGAAGATTGTCAATGTGTAATACCAAGAAACTGTAAAGTAGAAGATGAAGTTGTAGAACTAAAACCTATAGATATATCTCCTATCTTAAATTATTCTTGTCTATATAATTTACTTAGTACAGGACATTATGAGAATATTATAAGTAGAATAGAAAATGATAATATATTTGGAGAAAATCCCCAAGGTCATTGGGCACGACATTCTCTTTATTGTAAATTAGAATTAAAAGACCCACACTTTAGGATAGTTTCTAAGAAAATAGAAGCAACAAATGAGAATCTTAGAGAATTTGAAATGCATATAGGAGATTTACAAAAATTACAGGTAATTAGAAGAAGTACTAGTCCTCATAGATCTCCCCGCTTTTATTGTTAATAAGCATAGTGAAATAGTAAGAGGAAAAAGTAGGATGGTTATAGATTATATAAGATTAAATGATAATACTATAGATGATGCATATGATATTCCATATCAAATAGAATACAATATAATTTTATATTTAGCAAATTTGATTGTAAATCTAGATTTTGGCAAATTAAAATGCATCCCGATAGTATAGAATGGACAGCTTTTACATGTCCTCTAGGACATTTTGAATGGTTAGATATGTCATTTGGATTAAAAAATGCACCTAGTATTTTTCAAAGAAAAATGGATGATATTTTTGGAAAGTATAGAAATTTTGTATCAGTTTATATAGATGATATTCTTGTATTTAGTAAAACTAAAGTAGATCATGTTGAACACCTTTAAAAAAGTATTATTTGAGTTTGGCAAAAAATGGTATAGTAATTAGTAGTAAAAAAGCACAATTTTTTAAAACAAACATTGAATTTTTAGGTATAGAATTAGGAAATGGAAAAATAAAGTTACAAACCTCATATAGCAAAGAAAGTTTTAGTCTTTCCTCCCATTAAAACAATTAAGGAATTACAAGCCTTTTTAGGATTAGTAAATTATGCACGACCTTTTATACATAATTTAGAAAAAATGGTCGGTCCTTTATATGGTAAAATAGGACTTACAAGGATGAAACAGGTTTAATATTGAAGATCATAAGCAAATTGATCAAATTAAAAGAGCTGTTAAAGCTCTGCCAGATCTTAAATTATCCTTAGAGAGTGATTATATGATAGTTGAAACAGATGGTTGTGAACAAGGTTGAGGTGGAATTATTTGAATTATTAATTGTTAAAAAATTGGTATCAGAGCGGTTCATCGTTCGACATTATTGTAGTTTATCTTCCTCATCTTCCCCCAGTTAACTCATTACTCGTTAATTATGAATAATAATCACCATATCGTAATAGGTATTACACGTTTAGATAACAAAAATTTAGATGTCATAATCAATTTAAAACATAAATTAGGTCAAGAATTATTTAACTGTAGTACAAATAAAATTATGGCAATTAGACATAATAAAGACTTATTACAAATAGTTTATGATTGGGCTGATACTTTAATTTCAAAACTAATCGTTGAATTGAATTTGCCTGAGCTTACAATAGGAAGTCCTAAACGAAAAAGAATTCTTTAAATGAATATTAAACGAGTTGATTACTTAGATTTAGAATTAAATACTTGTAGTAGATATATTCGTAATATACATAAAAATTATAGACTACGTTGTTATTTCCAATCGGATAATCAACAAATATTACATGATTTTCATTGTGACCAACCTGTATTAAATACCTTAGTTGATTTATTAGTTAGCTTAGGAAGTAAATTAGAAGACACTAATAACCAGAATGACCAATTACTTATAAATATTAAGAATAAATTAATAAAAATAGAAACTAGTATAATAGATAAATTAGGAAATATAGAATATGTAAGGTCCCAAAATAATGATATATTTGCAAATATAAAAGAACTTATATCCAAAGATAAGTTAAAATCTAGTTCAATAGTTATTCAGCAAAAATTAATAGACCCATTAATTCTTCGTATAGATACATTACAAAAAATATTAGAAGACATAAAAAGAATAATACTAGCATGAATTCAAAAACATATCAAGACGCTTTAGACTTAACAAAACAATATTTTAGTGATCCCGTAGGATATTCTACTCATATTCCAGCCAATAGTACAGATAAACAATCTATAAGGCAGAATAATACAATATTATCTTTTTTAGAACTAATACACCTTAAAATCACAAATATAGAAAAAATAGTAGCTACATCTGAACGACCAAAAGTAGGCTCTTCTCAACAACAAGACTTTGAACATCTTGTTGATAAATTATCAAAATTAGATATAAATGGAAACGTAATTAAAAAGAAAGACAATTTAAAAATAAAAATCCAGCATTTGGAACTGCAAAATGAATTTAGCAAGACATTCTTTTTCCCGGATCTAGTAGAACATTAGCACCTACAGGACAAAATAATCGATTAGTATAAATAATGGTACCTTTTTAGGAAGACTTTTGAATCGCGGAAGTACTTCTAGTAGTAATAACTCGGAACCTATACGAGCCTTAGAACAAAGTTATAGACTTAGAATCAAATCTAGACCTTTATAGATATGACCAAATTAAATTATTAAATCCTCGTGTCTTATATAGAACAGGTCCTTTAAATCTTTCAACTAGCTTGTTACCGGATAAGTAGAGAGGAACAAGTACAAGTAACAACTAATGCTGTCAATTTAGATATAATTAGCAAAGAATCCATACAAAAGATTAAAAAATCAGGTAAAAGACTAGCCCATCTTGGTTTAATTATGGTAGCAATTAAAGGCCTAACTAGAAAATATATAGGAGCAAAAGTTTTAGTAGTACTCTTAGATAAAAGTTGGCGTAAAGATGCTCAAAAAGCTACTTTAGCAACAATGGAATTAGATATGGGAAAAAACGAAGCCTTATTTTATTGTAGCCCCGATTTATTACTTTCTATAAATGATTTAGATAAAATAGTAATAGGATTACAAGCTAAAGGATATGAAGGATTTATTAGAAATGATGGAAATTTATTAGTAAATATAGGAGTCTTAGGAAAACTTACTAATAGTAGTTGTATCCAAAGTAAATTAAATATTGATGGTATAATGAAACCCATAATATCAAAAGGAATAAAAATTTTAGAACCTATGAAAATAACTTCTAGTAGTGTAGAAGGATCTGAATGGAATTTAGGAAAGAATCTGATAGATAAAGATATTATTAGTACTCCTGAATCACATGATATGTTTAAAAATCGTGATGGATCTTACTCTTTACGGTTTAGTAATTATACTGAACAAATCCAAAATAATTCAGAAGTAGAAGAAATTGAAGAACAATGAATATATTTTCGGAAGGACGAATTATAATTGGATCTGGTATAGATTTATCTTCCGATGAAGTCTTATCTTTAGAAACCGAAATGATAAATTTAGGACAATTATTAGAAACCGATTACCTTAATAAAACATATAATGGATATAGTGTAACTTATGAAAATCAAGATAAAGAATATATGGAATCAACAAGTCCACCAATTAATCAAAATCCTAGTACATCTAGTAATGCACCTGCACAATCATATGCATCCCAACGAAATTATGCTATAGGACAACCACCTAGAACACCTTACTCAAGCCTATAATGATAGGAATGAAGGTCGAATATTCCAAAGTAAAGGCATAAGACTTCCTTTAGAAACATTAGATAATAATCTTTTAATAGATAATGGCAAAATACTTAATTTAACTGCACATGATCCCCAAATATGGCCAACATTGTTAGAAACATGGTCTCGGATAGTTGGTAGAGAATATACTAAAGACGATTTTACTTTTGGCGTTGTAGGTATGTATAATTATTTAGAAAATTTTTTAGGTGAAACAGCTAGAGCATTATGGGAAAGTTATAAAGTTAATTACCCTTTAGAATTTGCTAGAGATATAGAATTAGGAGATAATCCTTATAACTTTACGAATAAAGTAACTCTTTTAGTTCTTGGTGAACAACCTAATACTGGTTATGATAAAAAACAAGAAATAGCATTAAAACAACTAGAAATGTTACAACTTAGAAAATGGGAATTCTGTAAGCCCTTCTTTTTAGATTTTATGCACCATAGTTCAGTAGCTTGATGCTATCATAATCAGACAATAGGAGAAAAATTATTTTTAAAATTACCCGATCCATTAGGAATAAAAAATTTTAGGCAATATCTAGAAGAAAAACAGAAGGCTATTAGTGAAGGTAAGTATATTCCTGTTTTAGATAATATAGGCACTAAAATTAAATTTGTTATAGATAAATTAGTAGAGCAGTGTACTGATATAACAATTAGTAAACAATTAAAAGGAGAGTATAGTTTTTGTAAAAATATTTATACTCCTCGGGTATATGATAAACCTAGTAAACAGTCTAAACCTAGAAACTATATAAAATATAAAAATAAGAAGAAATATTATTTAAGAAAAAGTAATGCAAGAAAACCTTATCTTAGTAAAGACAAACATGTTAGAAGATTTGATAGAAAACGAAATTATAAGAATAGGCTTAGTTGTTTTACTTGTGGAAGTCCCGATCATTTAGCTAGAGAATGTGATAGAAAATATAATAACCGAAATAAAGAAGTTGTATTAGTTGAATGTGTAAATGAAGATTTACTTCATATAGATGAAACTTTATAGATCTGAAAGTATTTTCGAGTATTATAAGCATAGATGACATGACTTATTCACAAGAAATTGAAAATGAAAACTTAGGTTTTGCACAAGCACCGATAGGAACCGATAATTTGTATAAAAATAAAATAGACCAGTTAGAAGAATTTATGTTAACAAATCTAGATGATATGTCAGAAAATTGTGAAAATAATTTATTTCATAATGCCTGGTAGGCGTAATATAATTAGTGGAAGTACTAGCGAAGATTTGCCAGATCTGAAAACTTGCGGCCCTAAAAATATAGCACCTTCTAATTTAGAACCCGATATACAACCAGAAAGTGACTGGAACCATGAACAAGATAATGACCAAGACCATAGTGAACAAATGGCAAACTTTATAGAAAGCTTTATTAATATGGACATGTAGTGCTCAATGTGAATGTTGTCTTATGTTTAAAAAGAATATTTAGACCATATTAAAGTAGATATTGATAGTCATGAAATTAAATTAGACGAAATGCGAGCTCTAAGTAATAATAGTCTTACCATTAGACATAACATTTTAGACATGAGAATACTTTATTTTAAGAAGAGACTAGTATTAAAAAGCCCATTACAAAGATGGATCCACATGAACATTTTAAAGTATTTCATTTAGAATGATTACAAATCGAGAATGTCAAAATATCATCTTAGTCTTAGCAATAGAGATTGCTAAAACTAATTATTAAAAAATCATTTGAACCTACCATGTGATGTGAGTTATCTGCTATATGGCTTAACACAGTTAAATCTAATTTATTAAAAAAGACATAATCTCGTTCCCAATCAAGAAATAAAAAAATATTGTGAGTTAAAGATCTACACCAAAATGCAGGTTAAATAGCATAATTTAGAGAGATAGATTTAAAGGAAGTGATATGAGTACAATTCATAGAACTTAGTAATTGCCTGAATATATGGCCTTAGACAAATAGTGGAATGGAAACCACTACGAGTAAACAAAGAGAACTTAGTCAAATACCTCAACCATTAAGATCTTGGTCCCTTTTACACATTGTGACCCAATTATAAATCTAAACTTAGAAGTTTTGGGAACAAAGTCAGAACATACCCCCCTCCCTCATGGAAACATTCCACCACCTCTTATGCAATCCTTTTACACCCTTACGCTGAGTTGTGTTTCCCAAAAAAACATTATGTCTAACAGTGTTCTCCTAAGTGGATAGGAAATAGAGTAGTAATGATAAAAACGCCAGCATATATTATTTTAAGTATCATATTTTTCACTCTAAGATATAAATGTGATTTATGCTCCATAAAATGTTTTTTGTGTTTAACATTTAAATATTCATTGAATCCTATGCCAAAACAACAAATCGGTGATAAACAAAAACATGAAACTATAGAACTTAGGATATTACATATTGAAAACATGCTTGAGGTTACAAGAGAAGACTATCTAGCAACTAGAATTAAAAAATTCTAAGAATAGATAGGTTGAATATTTATGGAATCCGTTAAATCAATATTAGTATAGAAGGTGTAAAATGCTCATATAATTCAAAGAAGATATCCATAAATTAAACAATTAAGTATAATTTAAGCGGCAATCAAGATCTGAAAGTTTAAAGGAAATGAGTAAATGTTTGAAAAATTAGAAATTACATCTCTCCTAATAATAAGGAAATTGCTCTTAGGTATTTATCAACTAAACATCCTAGGATATATGCTGTTAAGATAAAATGTAAAAAATTTACATAGATAATTAGATTTAAGAGAAGTAATTGGAATGTTAGATTCGAGTTGTAGGTAATACAATTCTAGATAATAAGTTAGTTTCCTTTAATATCAAAGTATTATTCTTCAGATCAACAGAGTGCCATACTGAATGATGAATTGGACAATTACATAAGTCATTGAAGACAACCTAAAAATAAATATAAAATAACTTATTACCTTTGAAAAAAGGATATACAAACCCTTATGCAGATCCTGTTTAGAATATGCACCTTGAGATTTCTCCCTTAGTCATATTAAATTTATAATAGGATTAAATTTTATTTTAAAACCATTATCGTAGATAATTTTAAATAAAAATAATCTTAGTTTATTAAGAAATACCACTATACGCCTCCCACGCAATGAACATATAGAACGCGATTGCCAAAATGATGAAGAAGAATGTGATATAGGAAGCCCAGGAGTGGTTTCAGCGCCAAGCCGAACCAACATGTGAGTTTTGAATGAATGATGATTTTATAGGATATGAGATTCTATCCCTATAACCATATCTTAACTATTCTTGTTTATTTAATTTCCTCCAAGTACAAGACATTGTAGTACAGATAGCCCTTCATTAGTCAAATTAGAAAAGGAATGTCTTAGGAGAAATCCTCAGAGTCATTGGACAAAAGAAACTCTCTTTGTGTAAATTAAATTCCAAAGAAAGTCCTTCAGGTTTGAAATGGGTTTTTCCACAAAGAAAATGACAAGCCGAATGAAGTCTTAAGAAATTTGAAATGATTATGTAACGATTTTACAAAAAATTTAAGTAGCAGTCAGAAAATTACTAATAGTCCTCATAGATCTCTGCTTTCATTTAGCAAGCAGCTTATAGTAGAAATAGTTAGAGGAAAAAAATAGAATGGTTATAAATTGCATAAAACGATTAAATGACTATTACCATAGATGATGTATGATATTCTTTGATAAGTGAATTAGCCAATGAATACAACAACTTTATATTTAAT
>JAHSUH010000099.1:0-29160 GCA_025388415.1 Cynanchum wilfordii
TTATTGTTAATAAACATAGCGAAACCTTAGTTAGAGGAAAAAAGTAGAATGATTTATAGATTATAGAAGATTAAATGATAATATTATGGATGATGCATATGATATTCATGCTAAAATAGAATTAGAAATAGAATAACATTTTTATATTTAGTAAATTTGATTGTAAATCTGGATTTTGGCAAATTAAAATGCATCGGGGGGTGTAGATAGGATAGTTATGCCGTTTGGATTAAAAAAATGCGCCTAGTATTTTTCAAGAAAATGGATGATATTTTTGGTAAGTATAGAAATTGTGTAGCTGTTTATATAGATGATGTTCTTGTTTTTAGTGGAAAAGTAAAATAGATCATGTTGAACACCTTAAAAAGGTATTAACTAGTTTTTAAAAAGGGCAATTCTTTAAAACAAATACCAAATTTTTAGGTCTAGAGATAGGGAATGGAAAAAATAAAGTTACAACCTCATATTGCTAAGAGAGTTTTAGATTTTCCTCCTATTAAAACAATTAAAGAATTACAAGATTTTCTAGGATTAGTTAATTATGCGAGACCGTTTATCCATAATTTAGGAAAAATGGTTGGACATTTATATAGTAAAATAGGACTTACGAGGAATGAAACAATTTAATGTAGAAGATCATAAATAGCAATATCAAATTAAAAGAGTACTGTTAGAGCTTCTCTTGGATCTTAAATTACCTTTAGATAGTGATTATATGATAGTTGAAGCAGGATGGATGTGAACAAGGTTGGAGTGGAATTCTTAAGCAAAACCCAGTAAATATAGTCCTAAAAGTATTGAATAAATTTGTAGATATTCAAGTGGACAATATAAAGGAAAGAATCTTAGTAGCATAAATCAAGAAATTTTAGTAGTAAAATATGCTCTTGATAGTTTTAGGTTATTCTTATTGAATAAACATGAAATCCTAGTAAAAATTAATTCTAATTATAAAATAAAGTTTGAGCATATTAAAGGAACAAATAACTATTTAGGCGATAAATAATCTGGATTTACTGCTTTTTGATCAACAAGTTCTTGAAGAACCCTGCCGTAGTTATTTAGTATAATTACCGGTAAAAACAACATTCAAGCTGTTATGGATACCGTTTCATTGGAGTCCATAGTTGGTAATATTAGTTGATATTTGTAGATTGGTAAATTAGATCTCCCGGATATAGTTTAAGATTTATTCTTAATCAGGTAGGGCCGTTTCATTCTGGAGCACGAGGCATTTGGGAATAGGTATATAGCTAATTATTATAATTGTTCTTACTTAAGCGTATTTTGACCATATTGCGGGTGGTGGAAAATCCCGGTCCATTTAACTTTGGTCATTATAGTTTTAAAACCTACTCTAAAAAACAATCTTTTAGATCCCGATTTCCGATTCTTCACGAACAACAATGTTTAGTGGACAATCGTTCAACGACCCCGAAACAACCCCGATATCTTGACATTATCCATGCTTTGGTTGGTCATCTTTAGCTTCGGCAAGCCCAACCCTCTTCTAGTTTCAAAAGCCTTCAAAACCTATTTTCTCCCAGGTTTGGCATGAAAAAGATAGACTTATGATAGTTGAAAATAGAAACAAAACCAACCGTATTTATGAACTCAAAAAGAAGTTAGTTGCTATTGAAAAGAAGTTAAGTGAAAAGCAAAATGACAGAGCTTCATCTTTTTAAAGAAAGAATGAGAAAAAAGAGTGGAACAATAAACAAGAATACTTAGAGGTTTTCGGGAAAAACTTGATGAGGTTAAGGAACAAATTCGCTAAATTGTCTTAAGAGACACCAAGCGAAAGTTACTTGCAACTCAACAATCTTTAAGGGCGATAGTTGAAACAAAGGAAGTTCCTTTCAAAGAATGGCATTATGTGTTTAGACCTTTAAAGCACTCAAGCGTCAGCCCGGGATTATTGTAAATGTGATAAGGGATTTCACTTCGTCCAAGCATCGATTGATCTAAGAACATGGCAAGGCGTTGATTACTTCTTATCTTTCAGAATTTTGTTTACTTAGGGGATGTTAAAAAGAGTTATGGTTACGAGTCCAGGCAAGTAATTGATTACATTGAATAGGTTTCTTGGAGAGCTGCTCGAATACTCAACAGATATTCAAGGCCCGTAGTGTGCCCAATGGGTATGTTAACCTAGAATTTGGGGAAACGATTCCACAATCTTTAAAAAGTTGCTCGAATCTTTTATAAGACACGCTAATTTTGGTCACACGACATGACTATAAGTTGCCGATTCAAAGACACAGCTTGATTTTACGTTCTCACTTAAGAAAGAGGATGTAGAAGAATAGTATACTCTCTTGCAAAGGTATAACGGGCATCACAACAATATTAATCACACATGTTGATGTGTGGTTTATTATATATAAAATTAATATAAATAATCGAATAAATAATACTAAAAATAATAGGAATCTTCAAGATTAAAATAGGATTGTCACTAATAAAATAAACTCAACTAGGCGGAACACCTATCGAAATAGTTTAGTAAATAAGGTGGTATTCGATTTTAAATTTATAAAAATCTTTTTTCCCCAAGACTTCTATTAAATTCTAGTGTGGAAAATATAATCAAACTAATTATGAATATGATTTGAGAATAAGAATCATTCAACAAGTAAACCAACCATTATCAAGAATGATAAGATTGAATTCTAAATCCTAGAAAGAAAATTAAAAGAAAATATTAAAGTAGAAGATCAAGCAAGTAATGGAAGGTAGAAACTCAAAAGAAATAATAGGAGAAATGAAGGATACAAACTACTAGGGGCAAGATTAATCATGAATTAACTATCATAATCTCACCAATATTCAAGTCTAAAGTAGAATTTCTTCCATACGGATTGTGGCAAGAAACTCATTGATTAAAGAACACTTGAATGTTGACAAGATCAAACCTCCCATCAATCATCCTAGTTCCGGTCCATTAATAGGAAATCTAATCGAATCAAATTAGCACTAATTGTTGTCCTAGTTCCGGCCTAACAATTAGTGTTAATCCGAACTACAACCTCAAATCAAAGCTCAATACTCAAGATAAAATTCATATTTAAAGCTATGAATGAAATTGCAATTCAAATTAATAACACTACAACAATCATCCATGAAAACCATAATTTGCCCAAAGTAATTTGTAGAATAATACCAACCATTTCTACCTAAAAGAAATGTAGAGAGAAGAGTTCCTAGGGTTGATGTCTAATTACAAGATGGAAATTATAACAAATCAAAGAAGAAGAGTAACCTCTTCAACCTCCTTTTTGTCAAACTTCTTATTCTTCTTCAAACCTTCAAGTTGATGGAGTTGGTTCCTCTCTTGCAAAAATTCAAGGAAATTCCTTATGGTTGAGGCAACTTCTCACAAAGACTCACAAAAGATTCTCTCAACTCACAACTTATGAAAGAGATCTCAAAATATGGAAAATAGCAAAATATAGATCTAATTCAAAACCCTAAAACAAGTATTACAAAATCACTTTAATAGCATAATCCTTCCAAATACAAGCCAATCTTACTAATGCTAAAAATCCTAATATTTATAGATAAACTAAACTAGGGGTAAAATCGTCTTTTTACACAGAAACAGGAGATTCCCGGTATGACTACGGGCATTGCCTTTCCTTCCAACGGGGGTATTGAGGCGGTTAAGGTCCTACGGACGTATGATCCAGAGTGCAACGCACGAGAGGAAGGTAGTTAATTCATACGGGCGTGATGCACAAAGGGCGGCATAGCTCCTACGGGCGTATGACATCCGCTTCCAAGGCGTAGCATATTTCCAGAATGTTGCACTTTTGCCTCTGAATTTGTCTTTTTAAACCAATTTACCCCCGGAAGTTACCTCAAATAGAATATTTGCAATTAAACCCAAAATCAATCAATTTATCTCAATTTAATACAATTATATTCACAAATCATGCACAAATTATATCTCAAAACATGATCATATTTGATGTTATCAAATACCCCACAACTTAAACCTTGCTTGTCCTCAAGCAAATCAAATGGAAGAGGTTTTAAGAAGAAACAAACTAAACCATCAAATAGATCAAAAAGCAATTTTAACTTGATTAAGATGTGCATGAAATTTCTCAAAGATTTCAACATCAACTAGTTTACTTTTCAAAGATCTCATAAACAAAGTGCTAAGGGATGATTCACTTTTATGCCTCATCAAATGTTTTATGTCTAAGTCAAGAAAACTCAATTTGAACAAAATATTTTCAACTTAAATACGAAAAACGATCATAAAAGCATCTTGAGTGAAGTGTGTGCTCTATCTCAATTGATGATCCAAATAGCAAATTTTCTTTCAAAGCAAACTACTCAAATAGTGGTTTGGTAGATCAAAAACTTCAACAACGAGAAATAATCACAATCAAATCACAAGAAACAAGCCACTTATTCAAAAGTAAATTTTTATTCAATTTTTTTTTTTATTTTTTTATTGTTTGTCTTAACAATATCAACTTTAACTACCCTTAACCTCAACGCCCACCAGGCATTCAATTCCCATAAGAAGTGGTGCTCAAGTACCAAAGGATATATGCAAAATAACCTTTTATTCAACAATTTATTCAACGAAAATTAAAAGTGTGGCAAGTATCTCAAAGAATTTTTCAAGTGAAAATTCAAGTCATTTCCATTCCCAAAAGACTTAATACTATTCAAATAAGTTGTCCAAAAGTAGTTCACTAATCGGAACAAACAACCAAAAATAGCTATGTCAAAAGAATTTCAGGATTTTCCTATAATCATGCTCGTATCAAGTATCAACAAGATGAAACAAATCAAATCTTGAGACTTTTAAAAAATAGTTTATATCATTGGCTAAGCGAATCAAATTCCCACAAAAAGTTCACAAAATAATCTTTTTAAGTAAACTAATTATTTTGAAAAATTCGAAAAATTTTGGAAATTTTGAGATAAATCGAGATAGAATTGGTGTATACACCTACCCCACAACTTGAAAATTACAACTGTCCTCGGTGTAAAAGCGAATACCCCACAACTTATTTAAGAAAAATAAGAAAGCGAGAAACAACTATAAAAAGAGAATAAAAGAAAATAGAAAAAAAAGAAAAAACGCAAGAAAAGCCAAAGTAAAAACGAAGAAAGACTCCCCTATCAAGATCATTAATCGAGATATAGATCGTTACCTTTCTTGGTGAAAGGTTCCGTGTAAATTTTCAACAGCTGGCCATTGATTTTGAATGTAGAACCGTCGTCTCGTAGTACCTCGCAAACTCCGCTTCGGCCAATAGCGTTTCAATTTCCTGCAAGACATTTTCAACACGGGAGTTAAAGATTAAAACTTTATTAACACTAGGAAATTCTTTTGGACCCCCAAGATGCTTATCATGCCACAATTTGGTTTTCATCTTGAAATTCAAAGAATTTTCGTAAGCTTGAAATCTCCATTCGAGTTCGTGAAGTTGCAAAATTCTCTCTTTTTGTAGCAAGTTCGTGGTCCAAGTTGCACTTCGAAGAGCCCAAAAAGCCTTATGTTCGATTGCAACGGGTAAGTGACAAGTTTTACCATAGAGGAGGCGATATGGAGAGAATCCGGTGGAAGTATGAAATGCAGCTCGGAAAGCCCTATAGCATCATCTAACTTTAAGGACCAGGTTCTTTCCGTTAATTCCTATGGTTTTTCCAGATTCTCTTGATTCCTCAATTTGTCACCTCCACCCGACCACTTGTCGATGTTGGACTCCATATCTCTTGAGGATTTTCTCGAGTTGAGAATTGCAAAAGTGAGTTCCTCTATCATCTGATTAAAGCTTTCGGACACCCGAACCTTACAAACGGTCGTTGAAGAAACTTACATACAATTTTAGCATCGTTAGTACAACCCATGACAATAATAAGCGGTATTAAAATATTAAAATACAAAATACACACTACATGCCGCCCGTGCATGTTTAAACCCCGATTCCCAAGATAACTGGTTTTCATGACTTTTTATGAGTACGTGTTTTGGCGAGGCGAAATTCAAGCCGAAGCTGATCAATTTCTTTAAGTCAAGATATAGAGCATGAAGCTCTTATTCTTTTCTATCCTCCAAACACTTCTTATGATCTCACCTTAACCTTTCGGTTAATAGGCATCGAGAATATTCAAAGGTCAAACACAGTCTTCTTTCCTTAAAGGCCACACATAATTCTTTAAGCCTCACCGGAGTCTATTAATCATAAGAAGACATAAAAACATACAAACATAAATCCTCGAGACCTCACCTTAACCTTTCTGCCAATAGGCGTCCAAGATATTTAAAGATATCCCTTAAGCCGGCGAGTCTTTTGATCGGGAGGACAACACATAAAAGAAGAGAAAAATTGAAAAGAAACGGATAGATGAAAACCATGTTGTCACAAGAAACAGAAAGGATATAAGAAGTATCTAAATTATGAATTCATGAATTATCAAATTATCATTCCCCTCTTTCCCAGAGGGGTTTTAAGCTAACATCTTAAAACAAGAAAGTAAAAGTAATACAACCTCACGATCTTATTGATGTTCTTGGAATATTGTACAAACAACACACTTTGAAAGCACACTCACACTTTCTCACACTACTACTCTGCCTTCTCTCTATGCTTGATGATTTTGTTCTCAAGTGTCCGTGTGTGTCTCATTTTTACAAGAGATGCCATATATATAGGAACACGAAGCAACCAAGGTAAGTAAAGCAAATAAGATAAGCCAACAATATTTACGCAGTAAAGGTGCCATTACAAGAAAATGTCACACAAGAAAAGCAAGAAAATGTCACACACCAAAAGTTGCCGAATAGTGAAGCCACCATGCATTATTGAACTTAGTGGAGTGTTGGGTCCGATGAACAGGAAAGCTTCCATGTATCCCCTTGGCTGTTAGTGCGCCGAGCACTTTCAAACTTCAATCATATCTTCATTTTCCCCATGGTTCATATCAAAGTCATCTAGACCCGGTCCTGTAGTAGCATATCCTGGTGGTGTCTGCCTGGCATGTGTATCCAAATAATCTCCATAATTGCAAAAAAGTTGGGCGTGATTCATACCTTGAACATGAAACATTTGGGATACATCTTCAGTGATATGATTGAGAAAGGGAATATCAAAAGTCATTATGTGTAGGTATGGACTACCGAAGATCTTCATGTTTTTATCTTGCGTGAGCAATTGAAAGTCATACCTTGGGACGTGTGTGATCGGTGGTTGTGATGCTTGGAGGTATACCCTTGCAAGAGTATACCGCTCTTCTACGTCTCCTTTCATAACTGAAAACGTAAAATCTAGTGGCCTTTGTACTGGCAACTTGTTTCAAACTCAACTTTAATATATCCATTACGAATAAAATCAGTCTTGAATATTTGTTGAAGAATATGGGCAAGTCTCCAAGAAAGCGGGTTCAATATGATCGGTTACTTGTCTTGGGCTGGTGACCATAACTCTTTTTAGCATCCCTATCCTAAACAAATTTTTGAAAGATAAGAAATAATCAACGTCCTGTCATGTTCTTAAATCAATTGATGCTTGGACGAAATGAAATCCCTTATCACATTTACAATTACTTTGGGGATGTTTGTCTTCTTTGAAGGCTAGAACACATAAAGCCGAGTCCTTTAAAAGGAACTTCTTTTGTTTCGGCCATTACCCTTAAAGATTGTTGAGTTGCAAGTAACCGACGCTTAGTATCGCTTAAAAAAATATCCCGGACTTGTTCTTTTACTTCATCAAGTTTTTAGGGAAAAACTTCCAAAAAGTCTTGCTTATTGTTCCACTCCTTTTCCCATTCTTTCTTTAAAATACTGAGTTACTGCTGCTCTGCTAGCTAACTGTTTTTCAATGGCTTCTAGTTTTTGTTCAAGTTCAGCAATGCGGATGGTTTTATTCTTATTTTCAGCTAACAAAAGTCTTTCTTTCTCACGCGGTAAGGAAAACGGGTTCTATAGCTTCATTAAGACTAACGGAGAGTTGATGGAAACTGATGATTTGACTATTCAGATTGGCTAGGTGACCAACTAAAGCATGGATAATGTGGAGATACTGGTTTTTTTTTTGGTTGATGAAAAAGATTATCAACCGGGCATTGTTGTTCGGGGAGAATTGGAAATTGGGATCTAAAAGCTTGTTTCGGAGAGTAGGTTTTGAAACTATAAGGACCAAAGTTATATTGGTTGGGATTTGTCCTGCCATCGTAATAAAAAAGAGTTAAGCAAAATTTATTATAATAATTCTAAGCTGCGTACCTATTCCCAAATGTCTCAGGGCTCTGATAATACAACGGTACCTAGATTAAGAATGAATGTTGGCCCATATCTGAGAGACCCAATTTTGCAATCTACAAGTATCAACTAATATTACCAATTATGTACTCCAATAATAAAACTGTATACATCATAGCTTTGAATGTTGTTTTAATGGTAATTATACTAAATAACTATGGCGGTGACCAACTAAAGCATGGATAATGTGGAATCTTGGTTTGTTTTTGGTTGATGAAAAGATTATCAACCAGGCATTGTTGTTCAGGGAGAATCGAAATCGGGATCTAAAAGCTTGTTTCGGAGAGTAGGTTTTGAAATTATAAGGACCTAAAAACAGGGTTAAGCAAAATTTATTATAATAATTCTAAGCTATGTACCTATTCCCAAATGTCTCAAGCTCCAGTAATGAAATGGTACTGGATTAAGAATGAATCTTAAACTATATCCGAGAGATCTAATTTTGCAATCTACAAGTATCAACTAATATTACCAATTATGTACTCCAATAATAAAACGGTATCCATAATAGCTTTGAATGTTGTTTTAATGGTAATTATACTAAATAACTATGGCGGTTCTTCAAGAACTTGTTGATCAAAGAGAAGAAATCTAGATAATTTATCAGCTAAGTAATTATACTGCCCTTTAATATGCTCAAATTTTATTCTATAATTTGAATTAATAATACTATCCTTAAGTAATAGCCATCTCCTTTGACTAATTCTTTTGCTATTTCTATTTTCAAAGAATTTCACAATAGCTCCAATCGTTTCTAACTAAGATTTCATGTTTATTTAAAAGAAATAATCTAAAACTATCAAGAACATATTTTACTACTAGTATTTCTTAATCTATACTACTAAGGTTCTTTTCTTTATATTGTCCACTAGAATATCTACAAAAGTTCTTCACTAGATTTTAGACTACATTTTGCTGGGTTCTTCTCGAGGATTCCACCCCCAACCTCGCTTCAACCAACTGCTTCTACTATCATATAATCACTATCTAAAAGTAATTTAAGATCTTTTAGAGTTTGTGCCAGCCTTTTTTAATTTGGATCAATCATTTTACAATCTTCTACATTAAATTGTTTCATTCCTTTAAGTCCCAAATTAAGTATAAACGGTCGCGCATAATTAACTAATCTCAAAAGACTCGTAATTCTTTAATGGTTTTGATAGGGAGGAAAATCTAAAAACCTTTTTAGCAATAAGGAGGTCGTAATTTTATTTTTCCATTCCTCCTAATTCTACACCTAAAAATTCTATATTTGTTTTAAAAAATTGTGCTTTTTTACCGTGCAATTACTATACCAAGGTTTATCAAATTTAGATAATACCTTTTAAGATGTTCTACATGATCTACTTTACTTTTATTAAAAACAAGAACATCATCTATATAAACAGCTACAAAATTTCTATATTTACCAAAAAATATCATCCATTTTTCTTTGAAAAATAATTGAAACATTTTTTAATCCAAACGGCATCTCTAACTATTCGCGCTGTCCTATGGGACATATGAAAGCTGTCCATTCTACGCTATCGTAATGCATTTTAACCCTTCAAAAACTGATTACAATCAAATTTACTAAATATAAAATTAGGTTGTATTCTATTTATAAATTCTATTTTACCAGAATATCATATGCATCATCTATAGTATTATCATTTAATCTTCTATAATCTATAACCATTCTACTTTTCCCTCTAACTATTTCGCTATGTTTATTAACAATAAAAGCAGGGATCTATGAGGACTTGTACTTCTTCCTAATTAACTGCAATTTCAGAAAATCTCCCATATGCATTTCAAATTCTCTAAGATTTTCATTTGTTGCTTCTATTTTCTTAGAAACTATCCTAAACGTGGATCATTTAATTCTAATTTACAATAAAGAGAATTCTTTGTCCAACGACTTTGGAGATTTTCCTCCAAAAATATTATTTTTTCTAACCTACTAATAACGCCTATCTCATAAATGTCTCGTACAAGTAAGTTATAAGACAAGAATAATTTAAATAAGGAGACATATCGATATGGTCCAATTCTATGAGATCTTTTTATCTAAATCTACGAAATCTTTTGCTTCTTTACAACTACCGGTGTTGTACATTGACATCCTACTTCTTCATCTACTACTTGATGTTTTAATTTTCATTAGTATAAGGAATTGGTGGTGTTTCTAATAAACTAAGGTTATTTTTATTTAAAATAATTCCATAATAATGATTTAAAAATAAATTTAATCCTATTATAAATTTTACACGACTAAGGGAGAAGTCTTTAAGACATATTCTACTAGGATTAACATAGGGGTTTGTGTATCCATTCTTGTATAATAAGCTATTTTATATTTATTTAACCTGTCTATCATACTTAAAAAAGTTTACCATCCATTTGTTATGCATAAAATTCTTTATCTAAAGGAATAGAACTTTGGTATTTTAAAGGAACAAGTTTACTATCAAGAACGGTATTACTATAATCGGAGTCTATCATTCCTATTACTTCTAACATTCCACTTCCAAAAAATATTCAACGGCTACTAAAATATATTTATTTCCATGAGAAGAAGGAAAATGGCCCATGAAATCAATACCCCAAATATCAAAGATTTGATGCTTTGAATAATTTGTTGTGGCATTCGGTCTCGTATGGAGATTTTTCCGATCCGCTGACAAGCATTACATGCTTTTACAAAGGAATGTGCGTCTTTAAACATTGTTGGCCAATAGAATCCAGCTTCTAATACCTTTCTAACGGTGTTGTTTGCAGCTAGGTGTCCTCCGGTTGGTCCCACGTGACAATATTCTAAAATCTAAAACATTCTGTCCCTAAAACACATCTTCGAATAATTTGATCAGCACAAATTCAGAATAAAAACGGATCATCCCAAAAATAGTACTTACGATCATAAAAGAATTTATTCTTTTGGTGGGGAGATAAATCGCTAGGAAGTATCTTCGTAGCAAGATAGTTAGCCATATCGGCAAACCAAAGAAGAGATTTATCAATAAAATTCAAAATCTCAATTAAAAATAAACTCTCATCGAGAAATGTATCTCGCTATCACGGTTTCATCTAAGACCTTAAGTTCGGGATTTTATAATCGAGATAAATGATCTCATGGATTTCAATATCAAATTCCTACAATAATAATACCCATCTTATTAATCTTGGTTTTGCATCAGTTTTATTAAAGAGATATTTCAAAGCAGAATGATCCGTGTAAACTAAAGTTTTTGACATGATCAAGTAGGAACAGAATTTGTCAAAAGCAAATACAAAAACTAGTAATTCTTTCTCAGTAGTAATGTAGTGTATTTGTGCATCTATGAGAGTTTTACTGCATAAGATATAACATGGAATTTCTTATCATGACGTTGTCCTAAGACAACCCCTACCGCATAATCACTAGCATCACACATTAATTCAAAAGGAAAACTCCAATCAGGTGATATCATGATAGGTGTCGTAGTTAATAATTTCTTCAAAATATTAAAGGCATCAAGACAATTCTTATCAAATAAGAAAGGAACATCTTTTCCAAGCAAATTATTCAAAGGTCTAGCAATTAGGGAAAAATCTTTAATAAATCGACGATAAAATCCAGCATGTCCTAGAAAACTTCGAACACCTTTAACATTCATAAGAGGAGGAAGTTTTGAAATAACTTCTATTTTAGCTTTATCAACCTCCAATCCAAGATGTGAGATCTTGTGTCCAAGGACTATTCCTCTTGAACCATAAAATGACCTTTTTCCCAATTTAAAACAAGATTAGCTTTCAAACATCTCTTAAGCATACTTTCTAGATTTTGCAAACATGATACAAATGAATTACCAAATACGGAAAAATCATCCATGAAAACTTCCATAGTATCACGTTGAAAAGTAGCAGGAGCATTACATAAACCAAAGGGCATACGTCTATATGCAAAAGTACCATGTGGGCAAGTAAAAGTAGTATGTTGGTCTTCGAGAGCAATAGGAATTTGAAAATAACCCGAAAATCCATCTAAAAGCAATAATAAGAGTGTATTTGAGGGAGAGGGAAATGATCTTTCCTAGTAGCACTATTCAATTTAAGATAATCAATACAAACACAATGTTCAGTTACAGTTCTAGTAGGAATAAGCTCATTGTTGTCATTCTTGACAACCGAAATACCTCCCTTTTTAGGCACAACTTGCACGGGACTTACCCACTCACTATCCGAGATAGGATAAATCAAACATGCATCCAACAATTTAACAACCTCTTTCTTTACTACCTCACACATGTTAGGATTCAATCTTCTTTGAGGTTGTACACAAGGTTTAAAATCTTGTGAGAACAAAAGCTTGGACTTACACTGGAATATCCACAATTTTAAATGCAAAAGCTTGCTTATACCTTTTGAGTATACCTAATGTGAGCTCCTTTTGTTCTTTCGTTAAATTTGAGGCAAGTATTACCGGAAGCTTCTTCATCATGGAATCCATAGTATAGATGACTTGGCAATTCTTTTAATTCAAGATCGGGAGGATTCACAAAGGAAGTTTGCTTCTTTTGAAGTTCCTTGCAATTTGCATAAGAATCCAAAGAATCATCATCTTCACAAATAGCAACATGATTAGAATCTTTCAACAACATTTTATTCATGCTATTTTCCACAAGTTAGACCGATTAAATCCAATGAAAACAACTCATCATCTAATTCCATAGATTGCATAAGAATAGAATTCAAGTTGTAAGACATGCTTTCCTCATCTATTCTCATTTTAATATGATCATTGAAAATTTCATTCAATGCCTTGATAGTAATTAGAAAAGGAACTTCCAAAAATGAGAGGAACGTCATTATGCATGTCTAAAACAATAAAATCTATAGGACAAATCAAGGAATTTATTTTCACAAGTTTGATGCAATTCCTAAAAGAACATGAGTTGTTCTATTGTCACATTGTACTCTCATATTGGTAGATTGTAACTCTTCCAATCCTAGCTGTTTGAACAAAATGAGAGGCATGAGATTAACATTTGTACTATCATCCACTAAAGCATGCAAATCATCTATGTTCTCTAGAGTACAAGATAGAGAAAAGTGATTAGGAAAATTTTGAATTGAAGAACATCCTTCCAATAGTGCTATATAGAACATACTTTATTCAAAGTTACTCCATCAAGCTCCAAAGAATATTTCTTAGTACTAATATCCTTGAGAAATTTAGCATACTTTGGCATATTATTGATCAACTCAAGTAATAGCAAATTCAAGGAGATGCTTTTAAGAGAGTTAAAGAAATGATTGAAGACCTCCCTTTCTTTTCCTTGCTTAGACCTAACTGTACGGGGCATGATATTTTGTGCCATTATCTCCATTCTTTTTCCTCCAAGCTGCAAGAACAACTTACTCAAATTTTCTTTCCAATTCCCTTCAAATGAAATCTGGAAATCAAATCGAAGAAATGACAATGAAGAGGAAAATGCAAGCTTCTCGGGTAGTGCAAAAACATGGGGAAATAACAGGAGGTTAAAATTTCAGTTCTGGAATTTTGACAAAATAGAGAAAAATACAGAGATGTATAAATTAGCTACTGGAATTTAGAATAAAACAGAGGAATTAACCATTATAGCTACTGGATTTCTCTGCAAAACAGAGGAAAATGCTTACTGGAATTTTCAGAATGAGCAAAACAGATTGCAAAATGCAAATTTCTGGACACATTACAGCAGAATCAGTGAAGAAAGCTCACTGAAATTTGACACAAAACAGAACAAAACATGCAACAACTACTGGATTTAATATTCAGCAGCAGTGGTGTAAAAATTCTGCCACTGTACTGCCCAAAATTTTCAGCAAAAAACAGAACAAAACCAAACATACAATAAATTTCTGGATTAAAAATCAAGGCAGCAGTACAAATAACATGCTACTGGACTGACCAAAACTTTTATTGAAAATGCAGTGCACAAAAGTATACAAAAATCTAGCTACTGGAAAATAGAACAAAAATGTTCATGCATTTGAATTTCTAATTTGACCATGCAAATTGTCTATATGAAAGAAGTGAAACATATACATACAAACTAAATGCTATTACATGAAGAACAAAAAGAAATGCAATACAACGACTAACAAATCTATATACCATTATTTACAATACCATGTAAAATGAAATTATAAAGAAAACATGCATTAACCTACTGGAGAATGAAAACCTAAAAACCATGCAAAAACAAAGAAAACAAAGAACAACATTCTACCTACTGGAAATTGGATTACATAATATATATACATCTATTAACCATGCAAAACATAGAAACATGCATATGAAAAGAAAATATAGACGTTAACAATATTTCATGCAAGAGTACTAAATAGCATACTAGAATGAAAAGGTAATAAGGTAAAATCCATGTAAAATAATTACCCTAAATGCTATGAAAATCATGCAAAGAGCTACAAAAAGTCATACAATTTATTCTAGCCACCTAGCTAACATGTAATCTATCTAAATGACATGAAAGTAATGCAAACTATATATAACTAAATCTAAAATACCTAAATCTATAACAAACACATATTAAGGCTAACAAATAAAAGATAGAAAATATTAAAATATCTAACAACAATTCCTAACAAAAGTAAGTATTTAGAGTCTTCATGAATTGAAGAAATTATTAGAATACTAACTAAACTAGATACCTCTTAAAGAAAACAAAGGAATGAAGATAAAATGATAAGAATATGCAAAATTAACTAAGAAATGTAAGACAACTAAAGAAAATGCAAAACAAGTAAATGACAAGTAATGAAACTAAGATTAAGAAGAGAAGTAAACTTAAACTACTCTAACATAATACCTAAGAATCAAGATAATATCTATAACAACTACCAAAGATCATAAAATGAAAACATGGAAATATATCTAAGAACATGAAATAGAAATCAATCAAAGAAAGAATCAAGTTAGAAGACTAGTTAGATCATATACTAACCATACCTAAGAACTAGTTAGAACAAGTTAGAAAGATTAGAATAAACTAAGTCAAGTTAGAAAGTAGGAAAAACAATTAGATCTAAAAATTCTAAACTAAAGACCAAACTAAGATGTAAAACCAAAAATCTAAGTTATTCTAAAGGATAATGATCTAATGAATTAAAAGCTAACCTAATCTAAAGCACTAAACTAATTAAGCTATAAAATCTAAATCAACTAAAGTTAACCTAAATCCAAAATATCTAAGCTATATCAAACCAAAATATCTAAGTAAAAGTTTACCTAAGGGATCTAAGCTAACCAAAACACTAACTAAACCTAAAAATCATGATACTAAATCATCTAACCTAAGATCTAAATCAAAAAATCTCTAATCTAAGCAAAAGAAATTCTAAGAAAAAGAATCAATAAGAAAGCAACAAAAACAAAATACAAGTAACATATGAAAACTACTAAAGTAAGAATAAGAAAAATCAAAGGATCGAAATTAAACTACTCAACTAAAAATAAGAAACAAATGAAATTGAAATATCTAAACTAAATGAAATAGAATTGATCAAGAAAATATCCAAGATCTATCAAAGAGATCAAAGATATTCTAAGAATTAGACATGAAAAATAAAGGTTACTTGAGAATGATATCA
Organism: Cynanchum wilfordii; assembly: GCA_025388415.1. Lineage (NCBI taxonomy): Eukaryota > Viridiplantae > Streptophyta > Magnoliopsida > Gentianales > Apocynaceae > Cynanchum > Cynanchum wilfordii. The sequence continues at coordinate 15,902 of JAHSUH010000099.1, forward strand.
TAAAACAAATCATATCAAAATTAAAATTTTTTTCAAAAATTACAACAAACTTAGAGGAAAAACATCACGAAAATTAATAGGCGTCCCCACAACGGCGCGCCAAAAATCTAATGTGTGGTTTATCGTATAAAATTAATAAATATTTGAATAAATAATACTAAAAATAATAGGAATCTTCAAGATTAAAATAGGATTGTCACTAATAAAATAAACTCAACTAGGTAGAGCACCTATCGAAATAGTTTAGTAAATAAGGGGTATTCAGATTTTAAATTTATAAAAATCATTATTTCCCAAGACTTCTATTAAATTCTAGTGTGGAAAATATAATCAAACTAATTATGAATATGATTTGTGAATAAGGATCATTCAACAAGTAAACCAACCAATATCAAGAATGATAGGATTGATTTCTATATCTAGAAAGCAAAGTAAAATAAAGCAAAGTAGAAGATCAAGCAAGTAATGGAAGGTAGAAACTCATAAGAAATAATAGGAGAAATGAAGGATACAAACTACTAGGGGCAAGATTAATCATGAAATAACTATCATACGGATTGTGGTAAGAAACTCATTGATTTAAGAACACTTGAATGTTGACAAGATCAAATCTCCCATCAATCATCCTAGTTCCAGTCCATCAATAGGAAATCTAATCGAATCAAATTGGCACTAATTGTTGTCCTAGTTCCGGCCTAACAATAAGTGTTAATCCGGAACTACAACCTCAAATCAAATCTTAATACTCAAGATAAAATTCAGATTTAAAGCTATGAATGAAATTGCAATTTCAAATTAATAACACTATAACAATCATCCATGAAAACCATAATTTGCCCAAAGTAATTGTAGAATAATACCAACCACTTCTATCTAAAAGAAATGTAGAGAGAAGAGTTCCTAGGGTTGGTGTCTAATTACAAGATTGAAATTATAACAAATCAAAGAAGAAGAGTAACCTCTTCAACCTCCGTTTTGTCAAACTTCTTTTTCTTCTTCAAACCTTCAAAGTTGATGAAATTGATTCCTCTCTTGCAAGACTTCAAGGAAATTCCTTATGGTTGGGGCAACTTCTCACAAAGACTCGCAAGTGATTCTCTCAACTCACAACTTATGAAAGAGATCTCAAGATATGAAAAATAACAAAATATAGATCTAATTCAAAACCATAAAACAAGTATTACAAAATCACTTTGATAGCATAATCCTTCCAAATACAAGCCAATCTAATTAATGCTGAAAATCCTAATATTTATAGATAAACTAAACCAGGGGTAAAATCGTCTTTTTTACACAAAAATCAGAGATTCGGCATGACTACCGGGTGTGGCCCTTTCTTCTCTACGGGCGTATTGATGCAGTTATGCCCTACGGGCGTATGATCCAGAGTGCAACGGCCGTAGAGAGAAGATAGTTAATTCATACGGGCGTGATGCACAAAAAGGGCAATGGTGTTTAGCTCCCTACGGGCGTATGTCATCCTTCAAGGGCGTAGCATATTTCAGAATGTTGCACTTTTGCCTCTAAATTTGTCTTTTTAAACCAATTTGCCCTAGAAGTTACCCCAAACAGAATATTTACAATTAAACCCATAATCAATCAATTTATCTCAATTTAATACAATTATATTCACAAATCATGCACAAATTATATCTCAAAACATGATCATATTTGATGTTATCACATGTCCCGAGGTATGATTTTCAATTGCTTCGAAGATAAGAACATGAAGATTTTGGAAGTCCATACCTACACGAGGGACTTTTGATGTTCCTTTTCTCAATCATATCACCGAAGACGTGTCCCAAATGTTCTATGTTCAATCCATGAGTCAACACCAACTTATTCGAAATTATATAGATTATTTGGATACACACGCCATTGAAACACCACCAGGGTATGTTACCGCAGGACCGGGCCTAGATGATTTTGATGAACCAGCAGAACGATGACAACATGATTGAGGTCTGAAAAGTGCTCAATGCACTAACCAACAGTGGAAATGACGACTTTCCCGATCATTCAATAATGCATGGTGGCTTTACTATTCTACGCTTTTTTTGTGTGACATTTTCTTGTAAATGACAGCTTTCTCCGTATCTGTATTATTATGCTTTTTGATTACTTTGTGTGCCTATATATATGGCTTTCTCTTGTAAAAAGAAACACACACCTACGATAAAATATAGAGAGACGGCAAAGTAAGAAGTAGTGTGAGAAAGTGTGAAGATATCCTGAAAGTGCTTTCAAGTCTGTAACATATTTCAAAGACATCAATAAAATTGTAAGTTTGTTTATTGTTTTAAGATGTTAGCTTAAAAACCCCTTCCGGGAAAGAGGGGGAATGATAATTTGATACAATTTCAGGATTTTATAAGTATCCTTTTCGATTTCTATGTTAACAAGTTTTCATCTTTTCAATTGTTCTTTTCCTTTATGTGTTATCTTCCGATCAAAGACTCCTAGGTTAGGCTTAAGAGATATCTTTGAATGTCTTGGATGCCTATTAGCCAGAAAGGTTAAGGTGAGGTAAGAAGATTCTGTGTTTGTGTGTTTGTTTTTCCTTTCCTTATGATTAATAGACTCTGGTTAGGCTTAAAGAATTATGTGTGGCCTGTAAGGGAAGAAGGCCCGTGATTGGCCTTTTTTTTTATTTTTATGCCTATTAGCAAAGGTTAAGGTGAGATCATATATAAGGGTGTTTTTAAAAAAAAAAGTATATTGTTTGGAGAATAGAAAAGAATAAGAGATTCATTCTCTATATCTTGACTAATGAAATTCGATAGGTTTCTACCTGAATTTCGCCTCATCAAAACACGTACTTTGTTGTTATGGGGAACCGGGGCATAACATGCACGGGGCGGCATGTAGAGTGTATTTTTAAAATATTTTATACCCCCCTGTAATTATTTGGTATCAAAGAGGTTACTATTCCTGAATGAATATCAGTTATCTTCTTTCTCTTTCCCTTCTTAAATTATCACAACACATATTCATAGTTTAATATGCAGAACAATTACCAAATTATAGTAGGAATTACTTTTTTGAATAATAAAGATTTAGATGTAATGATAGATCTTAAATATAAATTAGGTAATGAGTTAAATAGGTGTCTTATTGATAGAATTATGGCTATACAACATAATGAAGACTTATTACGGTTAGTTTTTAATTGGGCAGATAATGTAGTTTCAACTTTAAATAAGAACTTAAATATACCCGAACTAAAATTAGATAGCCCTAAAAGAAAAATGATTCTTTGAGAATGAATTTTAAACGGATTGAGTATTTAGATTTAGAGTTAGAAACTAGTAATAGATATATTCGAAATTTAAATAAAAATTATAGACTACGTTGTTATTTCCAATCTGATCATCAAAAAATAGCACATGATCTCCATTGTGATCAGCCCGTTTTAAATACCTTAGTAGATTTACTAATTAGTTTAGGAAGTAAATTAGAAGAGGTTAATAATAATAATGACCAGATAATCTCTAATTTAAAAGATAGATTAATTAGGATAGAAACACATATACTAGAAAAATTAGGAAATATAGAATATGTACGGGGTCTCAGAATAAAGATATATATTTTATACCCTCGGATAAAAGGAACAAAATGCAAAACGTTTAAGACATAAAAGTAGTTAAATAACATAAAAATGAATAATATTTAATGATTGTGTTATTTCAAAAGTGGTCAAAGTTTAGTAGAATTTGGATTGAAGTGGACCATAAACACTTTTTCAACTCTTATACTTTATCTTTGAATTAAAATATTATTTGAATTCATTTTTATCGTTTAAGGCATAAAAGTAGTTAAATAACATAAAAATGAATCAAATTTAATGATCGTTTGGTTTCAAAAGTTGTCAAAGTTTAGTAGAATATGCATTGAAGTTGACCCCGGAAGGCTGTTCATCACCCACACTTAATCTTTGAAATAACATGTTATCTGAATTAATTTTCAACGTTTAAGGCATAAAAGTAGTTAAATAACATAAAAATGAATCAAATTTAATGATTGAGTTATTTCAAAAGGGCTCAAAGTTTAGTAGGACTTGCATTGAAGTTGCCCTTAAACACTATTCATCTTCCACACTTAATCCTTGAAATAACATGTTATTTGAATTAATATTCAACGTTTAAGGCATAATAGTAGTTAAATAACATAAAAATGAATCAAATGTAATGATTGCGTTGTTTGAAAAGTGGTCAAAGTTTCGTAGAATTTGGATTGAAGTTGACCACAAATAGTGTTCATCTCTCATACTTTGTCTTTGAAATAACAAGTTATTTGAATTCATTTTCAACGTTGAAGACATAAAAGTAGTTAAATAACATAAAAATGAATCAAATTTAATGATTGTGTCGTTTCAAAAGTTGTCAAAGTTTAGTAGAATATGCATTGAAGTTGACCGAAAGATGTTCAGCTCTCACACTTAATCTTTGAAATAAAATGTTATCTGAATTCATTTTGAACGTTTAAGACATAAAAGTAGTTAAATAACATAAAAATGAATAATATTTAATGATTGTGTTATTTCAAAAGTGGTCAAAGTTTAGTAGAATTTGGATTGAAGTGAACCACAAACACTTTTTAACTCTTATACTTTATCTTTGAATTAAAATATTATTTGAATTCATTTTTATCGTTTAAGGAATAAAAGTAGTTAAATAACATAAAAATGAATCAAATTTAATGATCGTTTGGTTTCAAAAGTTGTCAAAGTTTAGTAAAATATGCATTGAAGTTGATCGAAGAAGTTCATCTCTCACACTTAATCTTTGAAATAACATGTTATCCGAATTAATTTTCAACGTTTAAGGAATAAAATTAGTTAAATAACATAAAAATGAATCAAATTTAATGATTGAGTTATTTCAAAAGGGCTCAAAGTTTAGTAGGACTTGCATTGAAGTTGCCCTTAAAAACTGTTCATCTTCCATACTTTATCTTTGAAATAACATGTTATTTGAATTAATATTCAACGTTTAAGGCATAATAGTAGTTAAATAACATAAAAATGAATCAAATGTAATGATTGCGTTGTTTGAAAAGTGGTCAAAGTTTCGTAGAATTTGGATTGAAGTTAACCATAAACAGTGTTCATCTCCCATACTTTGTCTTTGAAATAACAAGTTATTTGAATTCATTTTTAATGTTGAAGGCATAAAAGTAGTTAAATAACATAAAAATGAATCAAATTTAATGATTGTGTTGTTTCAAAAGTGGTCAAAGTTTAGTAGAATTTGCATTGAAGTTAACTTCAAACCCTGTTTATCCACACTTAATCTTTGAAATAAAATGTTATTTGATATTTTTTTTAACGTTTAAGGCATAAAAGTAGTTAAATAACATAAGATAAATAAAAATATAATGATTGGTAATTTCAAATGTGGTAAAGGTCAAGTAGAATTTGGATTGAAGTTGACCACAGACACTTTTCCATCTCTCAAACTTTATATTTGGTATAAAAAAATTTTGAATTCATTTTTAAGATGAAGGCATAAAAGTAGTTAAATAATATAAAAATGAATAAAATTTAATGATTGGGCTAATTCAAAAGTGGTCAAAGTTTAGTAGAACTTGCATTGAAGTTGGCATTAAACATTGTTCATCTTCAATACTTTATCTTTGAAATAAAAAGTTATTTGAATTGATTTTCAACGTTTAAGACATAAAAGTAGTTAAATAACATGAAAATGAATGAAATATAATGATTGCGTTATTTCAAAAGTGCTCAAAGTTTACTAGAATTTAGATTGAAGTTGACCACGAACACTTTTCATCTCTTATACATTATCTTTGAAATAAAAATTATTTGAAATCATTTTAACGTTTAAGGTATAAAAGAAGATAAATAAAATATAAAAATGAATAAAATTTAATGATTGTATTATTTCAAAAGTGGTCAAAGTTTAGTATAATTTGGATTGAAGTGGACCCATAACACTTCTCATCTCTCATACTTTATCTTTGAATAAAAAATTATTTGAATTCATTTTTATCATTTAAGGCATAAAAATAGTTAAATAACATAAAAATGAATCAAATTTAATGATGGTGTCGGTTTCAAAAGTTATCAAAGTTTAGTAGAATATGCATTGAAGTTGATCAGAAAGGTTGTTCATCACTCACACTTAATCTTTGAAATAACATGTTATCTGAATTCATTTTCAACGTTTAAGGTATAAAAGTAGTTAAATAACATAAAAATGAATCAAATTTAATGATTGAGTTATTTCAAAAGGGCTCAAAGTTTAGTAGGACTTGCATTGAAGTTGCCCTTAAACACTATTCATCTTCCACACTTAATCCTTGAAATAACATGTTATTTGAATTAATATTCAACGTTTAAGGCATAATAGTAGTTAAATAACATAAAAATGAATCAAATGTAATGATTGCGTTGTTTGAAAAGTGGTCAAAGTTTCGTAGAATTTGGATTGAAGTTGACCACAAATAGTGTTCATCTCTCATACTTTGTCTTTGAAATAACAAGTTATTTGAATTCATTTTCAACGTTGAAGACATAAAAGTAGTTAAATAACATAAAAATGAATCAAATTTAATGATTGTGTCGTTTCAAAAGTTGTCAAAGTTTAGTAGAATATGCATTGAAGGTGAAGCTTCGGCTCTCACACTTAATCTTTGAAATAAAATGTTATCTGAATTCATTTTGAACGTTTAAGACATAAAAGTAGTTAAATAACATAAAAATGAATAATATTTAATGATTGTGTTATTTCAAAAGTGGTCAAAGTTTAGTAGAATTTGGATTGAATGTGAACCACAAACACTTTTTAACTCTTATACTTTATCTTTGAATTAAAATATTATTTGAATTCATTTTTATCGTTTAAGGAATAAAAGTAGTTAAATAACATAAAAATGAATCAAATTTAATGATCGTTTGGTTTCAAAAGTTGTCAAAGTTTAGTAAAATATGCATTGAAGTTGATCGAAAGATTGTTCATCTCTCACACTTAATCTTTGAAATAACATGTTATCCGAATTAATTTTCAACGTTTAAGGCATAAAATTAGTTAAATAACATAAAAATGAATCAAATTTAATGATTGAGTTATTTCAAAAGGGCTCAAAGTTTAGTAGGACTTGCATTGAAGTTGCCCTTAAAAACCTGTTCATCTTCCATACTTTATCTTTGAAATAACATGTTATTTGAATTAATATTCAACGTTTAAGGCATAATAGTAGTTAAATAACATAAAAATGAATCAAATGTAATGATTGCGTTGTTTGAAAAGTGAGTCAAAGTTTCGTAGAATTTGGATTGAAGTTAACCAACAAGTGTTCATCTCTCATACTTTGTCTTTGAAATAACAAGTTATTTGAATTCATTTTTAATGTTGAAGGCATAAAAGTAGTTAAATAACATAAAAATGAATCAAATTTAATGATTGTGTTGTTTCAAAAGTGGTCAAAGTTTAGTAGAACTTGCATTGAAGTTAAACACCCGTTTACTTCTCACACTTAATCTTTGAAATAAAATTTATTTGATATTTTTTTTAACGTTTAAGGCATAAAAGTAGTTAAATAACATAAGATGAATAAAATATAATGATTGCGTAATTTCAAATGTGGTCAAAGTTTAGTAGAATTTGGATTGAAGTTGACCACGAAAACTTTTCCATCTCTCAAACTTTATATTTGGTATAAAAAAAAATTTTGAATTCATTTTCGACGATGAAGGCATAAAGAGTTAATAAAGAAAAATGAATAAAAAAAAAATTTAATGATCGGGCTAATTCAAAAGTGGTCAAAGTTTAGTAGAACTTGCATTGAAGTTGGCATTAAACATTGTTCATCTTCAATACTTTATCTTTGAAATAAAAAGTTATTTGAATTGATTTTCAACGTTTAAGACTAAAAGTAGTTAAATAACATGAAAAAACCCTCCCTCTGTTCCTTCTCTTTCGGGGGGGGCCCCCCCCCCCCCCCCCCCCCCCAACCAACATCTTCTCCCCCCCCCCCCCCCCCCCCCTCCCTTCCTTTTCCCCCCAACCCAAACCAATAATTGAATGAAATATAATGATCGTTATTTCAAAAGTGCTCAAAGTTTACTAGAATTTAGATTGAAGTTGACCACGAACACTTTTCATCTCTTATACATTATCTTTGAAATAAAAATTATTTGAAATCATTTTCAACGTTTAAGGTATAAAAGAAGATAAATAATATAGAAATGAATAAAATTTAATGATTGTATTATTTCAAAAGTGGTCAAAGTTTAGTATAATTTGGATTGAAGTGGACCATGAACACTTCTCATCTCTCATACTTTATCTTTGAATTAAAAAATTATTTGAATTCATTTTTATCATTTAAGGCATAAAAATAGTTAAATAACATAAAAATGAATCAAATTTAATGATGGTGTCGTTTCAAAAGTTATCAAAGTTTAGTAGAATATGCATTGAAGTTGACACCAAAAGCTGTTCATCACTCACACTTAATCTTTGAAATAACATGAATTTATCTGAATTCATTTTCAACGTTTAAGGTATAAAAGTAGTTAAATAACATAAAAATGAATCAAATTTAATGATTGAGTTATTTCAAAAGGGCTCAAAGTTTAGTAGGACTTGCATTGAAGTTGCCCTTTAAACACTGTTCATCTTCCACACTTAATCTTTGAAATAACATGTTATTTGAATTAATATTCAACGTTTAAGGCATAATAGTAGTTAAATAACATAAAAATGAATCAAATGTAATGATTGCGTTGTTTGAAAAGTGGTCAAAGTTTAGTAGAATTTGGATTGAAGTTGACCACAAATAGTGTTCATCTCTCATACTTTGTCTTTGAAATAACAAGTTATTTGAATTCATTTTCAACGTTGAAGACATAAAAGTAGTAAATAACATAAAAATGAATCAAATTTAATGATTGTGTCGTTTCAAAAGTTGTCAAAGTTTAGTAGAATTTGCATTGAAAAAAAGCTCCTCACACTTAATCTTTGAAATAAAATCCCCACCCCCTCCCCCCTTCCCTCCCAAAAAAAAAAAAAATTTTTAATTCATTTTGAGCGTTTAAGACATAAAGTAGTTAAATAACATAAAAATGAATAATATTTAATGATTGTGTTATTTCAAAAGTGGTCAAAGTTTAGTAAAATTTGGATTGAAGTGAACCACAAACACTTTTTAACTCTTATACTTTATCTTTGAATTAAAATATTATTTGAATTCATTTTTATCGTTTAAGGAATAAAAGTAGTTAAATAACATAAAAATGAATCAAATTTAATGATCGTTTGGTTTCAAAAGTTGTCAAAGTTTAGTAAAATATGCATTGAAGTTGATCTGAAAAAAACTGTTCATCTCTCACACTTAATCTTTGAAATAACATGTTATCTGAATTAATTTTCAACGTTTAAGGCATAAAATTAGTTAAATAACATAAAAATGAATCAAATTTAATGATTGAGTTATTTCAAAAGGGCTCAAAGTTTAGTAGGACTTGCATTGAAGTTGCCCTTAAAAACTGTTCATCTTCCATACTTTATCTTTGAAATAACATGTTATTTGAATTAATATTCAACGTTTAAGGCATAATAGTAGTTAAATAACATAAAAATGAATCAAATGTAATGATTGCGTTGTTTGAAAAGTGGTCAAAGTTTCGTAGAATTTGGATTGAAGTTAACATAAAAAGTGTTCATCTCCCATACTTTGTCTTTGAAATAACAAGTTATTTGAATTCATTTTTAATGTTGAAGGCATAAAAGTAGTTAAATAACATAAAAATGAATCAAATTTAATGATTGTGTTGTTTCAAAAGTGGTCAAAGTTTAGTAGAACTTGCATTGAAGTTAACTTCAAACACTGTTTATCTCCCACACTTAATCTTTGAAATAAAATGTTATTTGATATTTTTTTTAACGTTTAAGGCATAAAAGTAGTTAAATAACATAAGATGAATAAAATATAATGATTGCGTAATTTCAAATGTGGTCAAAGTTAAGTAGAATTTGGATTGAAGTTGACACACAGACACTTTTCCATCTCTCAAACTTTATATATTTGGTATAAAAAAATTTTTGAATTCATTTTTATAGATGAAGGCATAAAAGTAGTTAAATAATATAAAAATGAATAAAATTTAATGATTGGGCTAATTCAAAAGTGGTCAAAGTTTAGTAGAACTTGCATTGAAGTTGGCATTAAACATTGTTCATCTTCAATACTTTATCTTTGAAATAAAAAGTTATTTGAATTGATTTTCAACGTTTAAGACATAAAAGTAGTTAAATAACATGAAAATGAATGAAATATAATGATTGCGTTATTTCAAAAGTGCTCAAAGTTTACTAGAATTTAGATTGAAGTTGACCACGAACACTTTTCATCTCTTATACATTATCTTTGAAATAAAAATTATTGAAATTGAAATCATTTTCAACGTTTAAGGTATAAAAGAAGATAAATAATATAGAAATGAATAAAATTTAATGATTGTATTATTTCAAAAGTGGTCAAAGTTTAGTATAATTTGGATTGAAGTGGACCATGAACACTTCTCATCTCTCATACTTTATCTTTGAATTAAAAAATTATTTGAATTCATTTTTATCATTTAAGGCATAAAAATAGTTAAATAACATAAAAATGAATCAAATTTAATGATGGTGTCGTTTCAAAAGTTATCAAAGTTTAGTAGAATATGCATTGAAGTTGACCTGAAAGGTTATTCATCACTCACACTTAATCTTTGAAATAACATGTTATCTGAATTCATTTTCAACGTTTAAGGTATAAAAGTAGTTAAATAACATAAAAATGAATCAAATTTAATGATTGAGTTATTTCAAAAGGGCTCAAAGTTTAGTAGGACTTGCATTGAAGTTGCCCTTAAACACTATTCATCTTCCACACTTAATCCTTGAAATAACATGTTATTTGAATTAATATTCAACGTTTAAGGCATAATAGTAGTTAAATAACATAAAAATGAATCAAATGTAATGATTGCGTTGTTTGAAAAGTGGTCAAAGTTTCGTAGAATTTGGATTGAAGTTGACCACAAATAGTGTTCATCTCTCATACTTTGTCTTTGAAATAACAAGTTATTTGAATTCATTTTCAACGTTGAAGACATAAAAGTAGTTAAATAACATAAAAATGAATCAAATTTAATGATTGTGTCGTTTCAAAAGTTGTCAAAGTTTAGTAGAATATGCATTGAAGTTCAGCTCTCACACTTAATCTTTGAAATAAAATGTTATCTGAATTCATTTTGAACGTTTAAGACATAAAAGTAGTTAAATAACATAAAAATGAATAATATTTAATGATTGTGTTATTTCAAAAGTGGTCAAAGTTTAGTAGAATTTGGATTGAAGTGAACCACAAACACTTTTTAACTCTTATACTTTATCTTTGAATTAAAATATTATTTGAATTCATTTTTATCGTTTAAGGAATAAAAGTAGTTAAATAACATAAAAATGAATCAAATTTAATGATCGTTTGGTTTCAAAAGTTGTCAAAGTTTAGTAAAATATGCATTGAAGTTGATCTGAAAGACTGTTCATCTCTCACACTTAATCTTTGAAATAACATGTTATCTGAATTAATTTTCAACGTTTAAGGCGATAAAATTAGTTAAATAACATAAAAATGAATCAAATTTAATGATTGAGTTATTTCAAAAGGGCTCAAAGTTTAGTAGGACTTGCATTGAAGTTGCCCTTAAAAACTGTTCATCTTCCATACTTTATCTTTGAAATAACATGTTATTTGAATTAATATTCAACGTTTAAGGCATAATAGTAGTTAAATAACATAAAAATGAATCAAATGTAATGATTGCGTTGTTTGAAAAGTGGTCAAAGTTTCGTAGAATTTGGATTGAAGTTGACCACAAATAGTGTTCATCTCTCATACTTTGTCTTTGAAATAACAAGTTATTTGAATTCATTTTTAACGTTGAAGGCATAAAAGTAGTTAAATAACATAAAAATGAATCAAATTTAATGATTGTGTTGTTTCAAAAGTGGTCAAAGTTTAGTAGAACTTGCATTGAAGTTAACTTAAACCTCTCTCTTACTCCTAATCTTTGAAATAAAATGTTATTTGAAATTCTTTTTAACCGTTTAAAAGGGTTAAAAAAATAAGATAAATAACATAAAATGAATAATATTGTAATGTTCTGTTGAATGGTCAAAGTTTAGTAGAATTTGGATTGAATTGAACCACAAACACTTTTTCACTCTCACAAACTTTATACTTGTTAAATAAAATATTATTTGAATCAATTTTATCGTTTAAGCAATAAAAATAGTAGTTAAATAAAATAAAAAAATGAATAAAATTTAATGATTGGGCTAATTCAAAAGTTGTCAAAGTTTAGTAGAACTTGCATTGAAGTTGGCATTAAACATTGTTCATCTTCAATACTTTAAAAAAAAAAACTTTCTTTTTATTTCTTTTAAATAAACACAAATATTTTTTATTTCAAAAAAATTTAGATATTCAATCCAAACAGCCACCCAAAGAAACAACACAATCATTAAATTTGATTCATTTTTATGTTATTTAACTACTTTTATGACTTCAACAGCGAAATGAATTCAAAAATAACTTGTTATTTCAAAGACAAATATATGGAGATGAACACTATTTGTGGTTAACTTCAATCCAAATTCTACGAAACTTTGACCACTTTTCAAACAACGCAATCATTACATTTGATTCATTTTTTATGTTATTTAACTACTATTATGCCTTAAACGTTGAATATTAATTCAAATAACATGTTATTTCAAAGATAAAGTATGGAAGATGAACGGTTTTTAAGGGCAACTTCAATGCAAGTCCTACTAAACTTTGAGCCCTTTTGAAATAACTCAATCATTAAATTTGATTCATTTTTATGTTATTTAACTAATTTTATGCCTTAAACGTTGAAAATTAATTCAGATAACATGTTATTTCAAAGATTAAGTGTGAGAGATGAACAGTCTTTCAGATCAACTTCAATGCATATTTTACTAAACTTTGACAACTTTTGAAACCAAACGATCATTAAATTTGATTCATTTTTATGTTATTTAACTACTTTTATTCCTTAAACGATAAAAATGAATTCAAATAATATTTTAATTCAAAGATAAAGTATAAGAGTTAAAAAGTGTTTGTGGTTCACTTCAATCCAAATTCTACTAAACTTTGACCACTTTTGAAATAACACAATCATTAAATATTATTCATTTTTTTTTTTATTTATTTTT
>JAHSUH010000101.1:0-14281 GCA_025388415.1 Cynanchum wilfordii
AAAGAAGACATAAAAGTAGTTAAATAACATAAAAATGAATCAAATTTAATGATTGTGTCGTTTCAAAAGTTGTCAAAGTTTAGTAGAATATGCATTGAAGTTGACTAAAGACAGTTCAGCTCTCACACTTAATCTTTGAAATAAAATGTTATCTGAAATCATTTTGAACGTTTAAGACATAAAAGTAGTTAAATAACATAAAAATGAATAATATTTAATGATTGTGTTATTTCAAAAGTGGTCAAAGTTTAGTAGAATTTGGATTGAAGTGAACCACAAACACTTTTTAACTCTTATACTTTATCTTTGAATTAAAATATTATTTGAATTCATTTTTATCCTTTAAGGGAATAAAAGTAGTTAAATAAAATAAAAATGAATCAAATTTAATGATCGTTTGGTTTCAAAAGTTGTCAAAGTTTAGTAAAATATGCATTGAAGTTGATCCGAAAGACTGTTCATCTCTCACACTTAATCTTTGAAATAACATGTTATCCTAATTAATTTTCAACGTTTAAGGAATAAAATTAGTTAAATAACATAAAAATGAATCAAATTTAATGATTGAGTATATTTTAAAAGGGCTCAAAGTTTAGTAGGACTTGCATTGAAGTTGCCCTCATAAACTGTTCATCTTCCATACTTTATCTTTGAAATAACATGTTATTTGAATTAATATTCAACGTTTAAGGCATAATAGTAGTTAAATAACATAAAAATGAATCAAATGTAATGATTGCGTTGTTTGAAAAGTGGTCAAAGTTTCGTAGAATTTGGATTGAAGTTAACCATAAACAGTGTTCATCTCCCATACTTTGTCTTTGAAATAACAAGTTATTTGAATTCATTTTTAATGTTGAAGGCATAAAAGTAGTTAAATAACATAAAAATGAATCAAATTTAATGATTGTGTTGTTTCAAAAGTGGTCAAAGTTTAGTAGAACTTGCATTGAAGTTAACTTCAAACACCGTTTATCTCCCACACTTAATCTTTGAAATAAAATGTTATTTGATATCTTTTTTAACGTTTAAGGCATAAAAGTAGTTAAATAACATAAGATGAATAAAATATAATGATTGCGTAATTTCAAATGTGGTCAAAGTTAAGTAGAATTTGGATTGAAGTTGACCACAGACACTTTTCCATCTCTCAAACTTTATATTTGGTATAAAAAAAATTTTGAATTCATTTTCGACGATGAAGGCATAAAAGTAGTTAAATAATATAAAAATGAATAAAATTTAATGATTGGGCTAATTCAAAAGTGGTCAAAGTTTAGTAGAACTTGCATTGAAGTTGGCATTAAACATTGTTCATCTTCAATACTTTATCTTTGAAATAAAAAGTTATTTGAATTGATTTTCAACGTTTAAGACATAAAAGTAGTTAAATAACATGAAAATGAATGAAATATAATGATTGCGTTATTTCAAAAGTGCTCAAAGTTTACTAGAATTTAGATTGAAGTTGACCACGAACACTTTTCATCTCTTATACATTATCTTTGAAATAAAAATTATTTGAAATCATTTTCAACGTTTAAGGTATAAAAGAAGATAAATAATATAGAAATGAATAAAATTTAATGATTGTATTATTTCAAAAGTGGTCAAAGTTTAGTATAATTTGGATTGAAGTGGACCATGAACACTTCTCATCTCTCATACTTTATCTTTGAATTAAAAAATTATTTGAATTCATTTTTATCATTTAAGGCATAAAAATAGTTAAATAACATAAAAATGAATCAAATTTAATGATGGTGTCGTTTCAAAAGTTATCAAAGTTTAGTAGAATATGCATTGAAGTTGAAAGGCTATTCATCACTCACACTTAATCTTTGAAATAACATGTTATCGAATTCATTTTCAACGTTTAAGGTATAAAAGTAGTTAAATAACATAAAAATGAATCAAATTTAATGATTGAGTTATTTCAAAAGGGTTAGTTTAGTTGGAGTTGCATTAGTTTCATCTTCTTAAACACTATCTTCCACACCTAATCCTTGAAATAACATGTTATTTGAATTAATATTCAACGTTTAAGGCATAATAGTAGTTAAATAACATAAAAAAGAATCAAATGTAATGATTGCGTTGTTTGAAAAGTGGTCAAAGTTTCGTAGAATTTGGATTGAAGTTGACCACAAATAGTGTTCATCTCTCATACTTTGTCTTTGAAATAACAAGTTATTTGAATTCATTTTCAACGTTGAAGACATAAAAGTAGTTAAATAACATAAAAATGAATCAAATTTAATGATTGTGTCGTTTCAAAAGTTGTCAAAGTTTAGTAGAATATGCATTGAAGTTCAGCTCTCACACTTAATCTTTGAAATAAAATATAAACTAATTCATTTTGAACGTTTAAGACATAAAAGTAGTTAAATAACATAAAAAATAATAATATTTAATGATTGTGTTATTTCAAAAGTGGTCAAAGTTTAGTAGAATTTGGAATTGAAGTGAACCACAAACACTTTTTAACTCTTATACTTTATCTTTGAATTAAAATATTATTTGAATTCATTTTTATCGTTTAAGGAATAAAAGTAGTTAAATAACATAAAAATGAATCAAATTTAATGATCGTTTGGTTTCAAAAGTTGTCAAAGTTTAGTAAAATATGCATTGAAGTTGATCTGAAAGATTGTTCATCTCTCACACTTAATCTTTGAAATAACATGTTATCTGAATTAATTTTCAACGTTTAAGGCATAAAATTAGTTAAATAACATAAAAATGAATCAAATTTAATGATTGAGTTATTTCAAAAGGGCTCAAAGTTTAGTAGGACTTGCATTGAAGTTGCCCCTAAAAACTGTTCATCTTCCATACTTTATCTTTGAAATAACATGTTATTTGAATTAATATTCAACGTTTAAGGCATAATAGTAGTTAAATAACATAAAAATGAATCAAATGTAATGATTGCGTTGTTTGAAAAGTGGTCAAAGTTTCGTAGAATTTGGATTGAAGTTAACCATAAACAATGTGTTCATCTCCCATACTTTGTCTTTGAAATAACAAGTTATTTGAATTCATTTTTAATGTTGAAGGCATAAAAGTAGTTAAATAACATAAAAATGAATCAAATTTAATGATTGTGTTGTTTCAAAAGTGGTCAAAGTTTAGTAGAACTTGCATTGAAGTTAACTCAAACACTTGTTTTCTTCACACTTAATCTTTGAAATAAAATGTTATTTGATATCTTTTTTAACGTTTAAGGCATAAAAGTAGTTAAATAACATAAGATAGAATAAAATATAATGATTGCGTAATTTCAAATGTGGTCAAAGTTAAGTAGAATTTGGATTGAAGTTGACCACTCCTTTTCCATCTCTCAAACTTTATATTTGTTAAAAAAAAATTAATTCATTTTCAACGATGAAGGCATAAAAGTAGTTAAATAATATAAAAATGAATAAAATTTAATGATTGGGCTAATTCAAAAGTGGTCAAAGTTTAGTAGAACTTGCATTGAAGTTGGCATTAAACATTGTTCATCTTCAATACTTTATCTTTGAAATAAAAAGTTATTTGAATTGATTTTCAACGTTTAAGACATAAAAGTAGTTAAATAACATGAAAATGAATGAAATATAATGATTGCGTTATTTCAAAAGTGCTCAAAGTTTACTAGAATTTAGATTGAAGTTGACCACGAACACTTTTCATCTCTTATACATTATCTTTGAAATAAAAAATTATTTGAAATCATTTTCAACGTTTAAGGTATAAAAGAAGATAAATAATATAGAAATGAATAAAATTTAATGATTGTATTATTTCAAAAGTGGTAACAAAAGTTTGAGTTTAAGTAGTTGAAATGAAATGAAACTTCTCATACAACTCTCATACTTTATCTTTGAAAAAAAAAATTATTTGAATTCATTTTTATCATTTAAGGCATAAAAATAGTTAAATAACATAAAAATGAATCAAATTTAATGATGGTGTCGTTTCAAAAGTTATCAAAGTTTAGTAGAATATGCATTGAAGTTGACCTCAAAGGCTGTTCATCATCTCACACTTAATCTTTGAAATAACATGTTATTTGAATTCATTTTCAACGTTTAAGGTATAAAAGTAGTTAAATAACATAAAAATGAATCAAATTTAATGATTGAGTTATTTCAAAAGGGCTCAAAGTTTAGTAGGACTTGCATTGAAGTTGCCCTTAAACACTATTCATCTTCCACACTTAATCCTTGAAATAACATGTTATTTGAATTAATATTCAACGTTTAAGGCATAATAGGTAGTTAAATAACATAAAAATGAATCAAATGTAATGATTGCGTTGTTTGAAAAGTGGTCAAAGTGTAATTTGGATTGAAGTTGACCACAAATAGTGTTCATCTCTCATACTTTGTCTTTGAAATAACAAGTTATTTGAATTCATTTTCAACGTTGAAGACATAAAAGTAGTTAAATAACATAAAAATGAATCAAATTTAATGATTGTGTCGTTTCAAAAGTGGTCAAAGTTTAGTAGAATATGCATTGAAGTTGACTTAAACATTGTTCAGCTCTCACACTTAATCTTTGAAATAAAATGTTATCTGAATTCATTTTGAACGTTTAAGACATAAAAGTAGTTAAATAACATAAAAATGAATAATATTTAATGATTGTGTTATTTCAAAAGTGGTCAAAGTTTAGTAGAATTTGGATTGAAGTGAACCACAAACACTTTTTAACTCTTATACTTTATCTTTGAATTAAAATATTATTTGAATTCATTTTTTATCGTTTAAGGAATAAAAGTAGTTAAATAACATAAAAATGAATCAAATTTAATGATCGTTTGGTTTCAAAAGTTGTCAAAGTTTAGTAAAATATGCATTGAAGTTGACCTGAAAGACTGTTCATCTCTCACACTTAATCTTTGAAATAACATGTTATTTGAATTAATTTTCAACGTTTAAGGCATAAAAGTAGTTAAATAACATAAAAATGAATCAAATTTAATGATTGAGTTATTTCAAAAGGGCTCAAAGTTTAGTAGGACTTGCATTGAAGTTGCCCTTAAAAACTTGTTCATCTTCCATACTTTATCTTTGAAATAACATGTTATTTGAATTAATATTCAACGTTTAAGGCATAATAGTAGTTAAATAACATAAAAATGAATCAAATGTAATGATTGCGTTGTTTGAAAAGTGGTCAAAGTTTCGTAGAATTTGGATTGAAGTTAACCATAAACAGTGTTCATCTCCCATACTTTGTCTTTGAAATAACAAGTTATTTGAATTCATTTTTAATGTTGAAGGCATAAAAGTAGTTAAATAACATAAAAATGAATCAAATTTAATGATTGTGTTGTTTCAAAAGTGGTCAAAGTTTAGTAGAACTTGCATTTAATTAAAAACTTAAATGTTCTTAACCCCACACTTAATCTTTGAAATAAAATGTTATTTGAATTCATTTTTAACGTTTAAGGCATAAAAGTAGTTAAATAACATAAGATGAATAAAATTTAATGATTGGTAATTTCAAATGTGGTCAAAGTTTAGTAGAATTTTGATTGAAGTTGACCCCTAAAACCTTTTCATCTCTCATACTTTATATTTTGAAATAAAAAATTTTTGAAATTTCATTTTCAACGATGAAGGCATAAAAGTAGTTAAATAATACATAAAAATGAATAAAATTTAATGATTGGGCTAATTCAAAAGTGGTCAAAGTTTAGTAGAACTTGCATTGAAGTTGGCATTAAACATTGTTCATCTTCAATACTTTATCTTTGAAATAAAAAGTTATTTGAATTATTTTTCAACGTTTAAGACATAAAAGTAGTTAAATAAAAAAAAAAATGAATGAAATATAATGATTGCGTAGTTTAAAAGTGCTCAAAGTTTATTAAAAATTTGATTGAAGTTGACCACGAACACTGTTCATCTCTTATACATTATCTTTGAAAAAAAAAATTAAAATTATTTTGAACGTATTACATTAAGGTATAAAAGAAGATAAATAATATAAAAATGAATAAAATTTAATGATTGTATTATTTCAAAAGTGGTCAAAGTTTAGTAGAATTTGGATTGAAGTGGACCATAAAATCACTTCTCATCTCTCATACTTTATCTTTGAATTAAAAAAATTATTTGAATTCATTTTTATCGTTTAAGGCATAAAAGTAGTTAAATAACATAAAAATGAATCAAATTTAATGATGGTGTTGTTTCAAAAGTTATCAAAGTTTAGTAGAATATGCATTGAAGTTGACCATAAAATTGTTCATCACTCACAACTTAATCTTTGAAATAACAATGAATTTCATTTTCAACGTTTAAGGTATAAAAGTAGTTAAATAACATAAAAATGAATCAAATTTAATGATTGAGTTATTTCAAAAGGGCTCAAAGTTTAGTAGGACTTGCATTGAAGTTGCCCTTAAACACTATTCATCTTCCACACTTAATCTTTGAAAATAACATGTTATTTGAATTAATATTCAACGTTTAAGGCATAATAGTAGTTAAATAACATAAAAATGAATCAAATGTAATGATTGCGTTGTTTGAAAAGTGGTCAAAGTTTCGTAGAATTTGGATTGAAGTTGACCACAAATAGTGTTCATCTCTCATACTTTGTCTTTGAAATAACAAGTTATTTGAATTCATTTTCAACGTTGAAGACATAAAAGTAGTTAAATAACATAAAAATGAATCAAATTTAATGATTGTGTTGTTTCAAAAGTTGTCAAAGTTTAGTAGAATATGCATTGAAGTTGACCTTAAAACTTTCATCTCTACACTTAATCTTTGAAATAAAATGTTATCTGAATTCATTTTGAACGTTTAAGACATAAAAGTAGTTAAATAACATAAAAATGAATAATATTTAATGATTGTGTTATTTCAAAAGTGGTCAAAGTTTAGTAGAATTTGGATTGAAGTGAACCACAAACACTTTTTAACTCTTATACTTTATCTTTGAATTAAAATATTATTTGAATTCATTTTTATCGTTTAAGGAATAAAAGTAGTTAAATAACATAAAAATGAATCAAATTTAATGATCGTTTGGTTTCAAAAGTTGTCAAAGTTTAGTAAAATATGCATTGAAGTTGATCTGAAAGACTGTTCATCTCTCACACTTAATCTTTGAAATAACATGTTATCTGAATTAATTTTCAACGTTTAAGGCATAAAATTAGTTAAATAACATAAAAATGAATCAAATTTAATGATTGAGTTATTTCAAAAGGGCTCAAAGTTTAGTAGGACTTGCATTGAAGTTGGCCCCTAAAACTGTTCATCTTCCATACTTTATCTTTGAAATAACATGTTATTTGAATTAATATTCAACGTTTAAGGCATAATAGTAGTTAAATAACATAAAAATGAATCAAATGTAATGATTGCGTTGTTTGAAAAGTGGTCAAAGTTTCGTAGAATTTGGATTGAAGTTAACCATAAACAGTGTTCATCTCCCATACTTTGTCTTTGAAATAACAAGTTATTTGAATTCATTTTTAATGTTGAAGGCATAAAAGTAGTTAAATAACATAAAAATGAATCAAATTTAATGATTGTGTTGTTTCAAAAGTGGTCAAAGTTTAGTAGAACTTGCATTGAAGTTAACTTCAAACACTGTTTATCTCCCACACTTAATCTTTGAAATAAAATGTTATTTGATATCTTTTTTAACGTTTAAGGCATAAAAGTAGTTAAATAACATAAGATGAATAAAATATAATGATTGCGTAATTTCAAATGTGGTCAAAGTTAAGTAGAATTTGGATTGAAGTTGACCCAGACACTTTTCCATCTCTCAAACTTTATATTTGGTATAAAAAAAAATTTTGAATTCATTTTCGACGATGAAGGCATAAAAGTAGTTAAATAATATAAAAATGAATAAAATTTAATGATTGGGCTAATTCAAAAGTGGTCAAAGTTTAGTAGAACTTGCATTGAAGTTGGCATTAAACATTGTTCATCTTCAATACTTTATCTTTGAAATAAAAAGTTATTTGAATTGATTTTCAACGTTTAAGACATAAAAGTAGTTAAATAACATGAAAATGAATGAAATATAATGATTGCGTTATTTCAAAAGTGCTCAAAGTTTACTAGAATTTAGATTGAAGTTGACCACGAACACTTTTCATCTCTTATACATTATCTTTGAAATAAAAATTATTTGAAATCATTTTCAACGTTTAAGGTATAAAAGAAGATAAATAATATAGAAATGAATAAAATTTAATGATTGTATTATTTCAAAAGTGGTCAAAGTTTAGTATAATTTGGATTGAAGTGGACCATGAACACTTCTCATCTCTCATACTTTATCTTTGAATTAAAAAATTATTTGAATTCATTTTTATCATTTAAGGCATAAAAATAGTTAAATAACATAAAAATGAATCAAATTTAATGATGGTGTCGTTTCAAAAGTTATCAAAGTTTAGTAGAATATGCATTGAAGTTGACCTGAAAGGTTGTTCATCACTCACACTTAATCTTTGAAATAACATGTTATCTTGAATTCATTTTCAACGTTTAAGGTATAAAAGTAGTTAAATAACATAAAAATGAATCAAATTTAATGATTGAGTTATTTCAAAAGGGCTCAAAGTTTAGTAGGACTTGCATTGAAGTTGCCCTTAAACACTATTCATCTTCCACACTTAATCCTTGAAATAACATGTTATTTGAATTAATATTCAACGTTTAAGGCATAATAGTAGTTAAATAACATAAAAATGAATCAAATGTAATGATTGCGTTGTTTGAAAAGTGGTCAAAGTTTCGTAGAATTTGGATTGAAGTTGACCACAAATAGTGTTCATCTCTCATACTTTGTCTTTGAAATAACAAGTTATTTGAATTCATTTTCAACGTTGAAGACATAAAAGTAGTTAAATAACATAAAAATGAATCAAATTTAATGATTGTGTCGTTTCAAAAGTTGTCAAAGTTTAGTAGAATACTGCATTGAAGTTGACCTAAACATTGCTCTCACTTAATCTTTGAAATAAAATAGTTATTTGAATTCATTTTGAACGTTTAAGACATAAAAGTAGTTAAATAACATAAAAATGAATAATATTTAATGATTGTGTTATTTCAAAAGTGGTCAAAGTTTAGTAGAATTTGGATTGAAGTGAACCACAAACACTTTTTAACTCTTATACTTTATCTTTGAATTAAAATATTATTTGAATTCATTTTTATCGTTTAAGGAATAAAAGTAGTTAAATAACATAAAAATGAATCAAATTTAATGATCGTTTGGTTTCAAAAGTTGTCAAAGTTTAGTAAAATATGCATTGAAGTTGAAACCTTTCATTCTCATCTCTCACACTTAATCTTTGAAATAACATGTTATTGAATTAATTTTCAACGTTTAAGGCATAAAAGTAGTTAAATAACATAAAAATGAATCAAATTTAATGATTGAGTTATTTCAAAAGGGGCTCAAAGTTTAGTAGGACTTGCATTGAAGTTGCCCTTAAAAACTCTGTTCATCTTCCATACTTTATCTTTGAAATAACATGTTATTTGAATTAATATTCAACGTTTAAGGCATAATAGTAGTTAAATAACATAAAAATGAATCAAATGTAATGATTGCGTTGTTTGAAAAGTGGTCAAAGTTTCGTAGAATTTGAGTTGAAGTTAACAAAAATGTGTTCATCTCCCATACTTTGTCTTTGAAATAACAAGTTATTTGAATTCATTTTTAATGTTGAAGGCATAAAAGTAATTAAATAACATAAAAATGAATCAAATTTAATGATTGTGTTGTTTCAAAAGTGGTCAAAGTTTAGTAGAACTTGCATTGAAGTTAACCTCAAACACTGTTTATCTCCCACACTTAATCTTTGAAATAAAATGTTATTTGATAATCTTTTTAGCGTTAAAAAGTAGTTAAATAACATAAGATAATAAAAAAAAAAGATTGCGTAATTTCAAATGTGGTCAAAGTTAAGTAGAATTTGGATTGAAGTTGACCACAGACACTTTTCCATCTACTCAATCTTTGAAAAAAAAAAATAAAAAATTTTTATTTCATTTTATGAAGGCATAAAAGTAGTTAAATAATATAAAAATGAATAAAATTTAATGATTGGGCTAATTCAAAAGTGGTCAAAGTTTAGTAGAACTTGCATTGAAGTTGGCATTAAACATTGTTCATCTTCAATACTTTATCTTTGAAATAAAAAGTTATTTGAATTGATTTTCAACGTTTAAGACATAAAAGTAGTTAAATAACATAAAAAAAATAATGAATGAAAGTCCCCCACCCCTCCCCTTTTTTTTCCTCCCTCTCTAAAAAAATGATTTTCAAAAGTGACTAAAATTTAGTGCTACAAAACTAGTTCGAAGTTTACTAAATTTATCTTATTAAGAAATTATTTGAAAAAAAAATTATTTGAAATATTTTCAACGTTTAAGGTATAAAAAGAAAATAAATAAAAAAAAAAAAAAAAAAAAAAAAAAAAAAAAAAAAAAAAAAAAAAACAAAAAAACAACCTCAACTCTCAAACCTCCCAACAAAAAAAAAAAAAAAAAAAAAAAACACCCCCCAACCCACCCAAAAAAAAAAAAATTCAAAAGGTCAAACAAAAAAAAAAAAAAAAATTATTAAAATTTTAAAAAAAAAAAAAAAAAAAAATTTAATTCAAATTTAAGGCATAAAAATAGTAAATAACATAAAAATGAATCAAATTTAATGATGGTGTAGTTGCCAAAAGTTATCAAAGTTTAGTAGAATATGCATTGAAGGTGACCCTTAACCACACTTAATCTTTGAAATAACAAGTTATCTGAATAAAAAGTTCAACGATTAAAAAAAAAAAAAAAAAAATAAACTAACAAAAAAACCCACCCCCCCTCTTTTCTTTCCAATTCAACGTTTAGAAAAAAAGTAAAAAAAAAAATGAATCAAATTTAATGATAAAAGAGTTATTTCAAAAGGGCTCAAAGTTTAAGAAAAAAAAAAAAAAAAAACAAACAAAATATTTTACATTATTTTCATTACATTACATTGAAGTTGCCCTTAAACACTATTCATCTTCCACACTTAATCCTTGAAATAACATGTTATTTGAATTAATATTCAACGTTTAAGGCATAATAGTAGTTAAATAACATAAAAATGAATCAAATGTAATTGATTGCGTTGTTTGAAAAGTGGTCAAAGTTTCGTAGAATTTGGATTGAAGTTGACCACAAATAGTGTTCATCTCTCATACTTTGTCTTTGAAATAACAAGTTATTTGAATTCATTTTCAACGTTGAAGACATAAAAGTAGTTAAAAAAAAAAAAAAATAAATCAAATTAAATGATTGTGTCGTTTCAAAAGTTGTCAAAGTTTAGTAGAATATGCATTGAAGTTGGCCCGAAAGAAGTTCACTCTCACACTTAATCTTTGAAATAAAATGTTATCTGAATTCATTTTGAACGTTTAAGACATAAAAGTAGTTAAATAACATAAAAATGAATAATATTTAATGATTGTGTTATTTCAAAAGTGGTCAAAGTTTAGTAGAATTTGGATTGAAGTGAACCACAAACACTTTTTAACTCTTATACTTTATCTTTGAATTAAAATATTATTTGAATTCATTTTTATCGTTTAAGGAATAAAAGTAGTTAAATAACATAAAAATGAATCAAATTTAATGATCGTTTGGTTTCAAAAGTTGTCAAAGTTTAGTAAAATATGCATTGAAGTTGATCCAAAGACTGTTCATCTCTCACACTTAATCTTTGAAATAACATGTTATCTGAATTAATTTTCAACGTTTAAGGCATAAAATTAGTTAAATAACATAAAAATGAATCAAATTTAATGATTGAGTTATTTCAAAAGGGCTCAAAGTTTAGTAGGACTTGCATTGAAGTTTCGTCCTTAAAAACTGTTCATCTTCCATACTTTATCTTTGAAATAACATGTTATTTGAATTAATATTCAACGTTTAAGGCATAATAGTAGTTAAATAACATAAAAATGAATCAAATGTAATGATTGCGTTGTTTGAAAAGTGGTCAAAGTTTCGTAGAATTATGGATGTGAAGTTAACCCCAAACAGTGTTCATCTCCCATACCTTTGTCTTTGAAATAACAAGTTATTTGAATTCATTTTTAATGTTGAAGGCATAAAAGTAGTTAAATAACATAAAAATGAATCAAATTTAATGATTGTGTTTGTTTCAAAAGTGGTCAAAGTTTAGTAGAACTTGCATTGAAGTTAACTTCAAACACTTGTTTATCTCCCACACTTAATCTTTGAAATAAAATGTTATTTGATATCTTTTTTAACGTTTAAGGCATAAAAGTAGTTAAATAACATAAGATAAATAGAAAAAATTAATAAAATAAAATCAAATTGTTTCAAATGTGGTCAAAGTTAAGTAGAATTTGGATTGAAGTTGACCCAGACACTTTTCCATCTCTCAAACCTTTATATTTGAAAAAAAAAATTTTGAATTCAATTTTAAAAGTAGGTAAAAAATAAAAAAAAAAAATAAAAATGAATAAAATTTAATGATTGGGCTAAAAAAGTGGTCAAAGTTTAGTAGAACTTGCATTGAAGTTGGCATTAAACATTGTTCATCTTCAATACTTTATCTTTGAAATAAAAAGTTATTTGAATTGATTTTCAACGTTTAAGACATAAAAGTAGTTAAATAACATGAAAATGAATGAAATATAATGATTGCGTTATTTCAAAAGTGCTCAAAGTTTACTAGAATTTAGATTGAAGTTGACCACGAACACTTTTCATCTCTTATACATTATCTTTGAAATTAAAAATTATTTGAAATCATTTTCAACGTTTAAGGTATAAAAGAAGATAAATAATATAGAAATGAATAAAATTTAATGATTGTATTATTTCAAAAGTGGTCAAAGTTTAGTATAATTTGGATTGAAGTTGACCATGAACACATCTCATCTCTCATACTTTATTTTTGAATTAAAAAATTATTTGAATTCATTTTTATCATTTAAGGCATAAAAATAGTTAAATAACATAAAAATGAATCAAATTTAATGATGGTGTCGTTTCAAAAGTTATCAAAGTTTAGTAGAATATGCATTGAAGTTGACCCGAAAGGTTATTCATCACTCACACTTAATCTTTGAAATAACATGTTATCTGAATTCATTTTCAACGTTTAAGGTATAAAAGTAGTTAAATAACATAAAAATGAATCAAATTTAATGATTGAGTTATTTCAAAAGGGCTCAAAGTTTAGTAGGACTTGCATTGAAGTTGCCCTTAAACACTGTTCATCTTCCACACTTAATCCTTGAAATAACATGTTATTTGAATTAATATTCAACGTTTAAGGCATAATAGTAGTTAAATAACATAAAAATGAATCAAATGTAATGATTGCGTTGTTTGAAAAGTGGTCAAAGTTTCGTAGAATTTGGATTGAAGTTGACCACAAATAGTGTTCATCTCTCATACTTTGTCTTTGAAATAACAAGTTATTTGAATTCATTTTCAACGTTGAAGACATAAAAGTAGTTAAATAACATAAAAATGAATCAAATTTAATGATTGTGTCGTTTCAAAAGTTGTCAAAGTTTAGTAGAATATGCATTGAAGTTGACCGAAAGACTGTTCAGCTCTCACACTTAATCTTTGAAATAAAATGTTATCTGAATTCATTTTGAACGTTTAAGACATAAAAGTAGTTAAATAACATAAAAATGAATAATATTTAATGATTGTGTTATTTCAAAAGTGGTCAAAGTTTAGTAGAATTTGGATTGAAGTGAACCACAAACACTTTTTAACTCTTATACTTTATCTTTGAATTAAAATATTATTTGAATTCATTTTTATCGTTTAAGGAATAAAAGTAGTTAAATAACATAAAAATGAATCAAATTTAATGATCGTTTGGTTTCAAAAGTTGTCAAAGTTTAGTAAAATATGCATTGAAGTTGATCTGAAAGACTGTTCATCTCTCACACTTAATCTTTGAAATAACATGTTATCTGAATTAATTTTCAACGTTTAAGGCATAAAATTAGTTAAATAACATAAAAATGAATCAAATTTAATGATTGAGTTATTTCAAAAGGGCTCAAAGTTTAGTAGGACTTGCATTGAAGTTGCCCTTAAAAACTGTTCATCTTCCATACTTTATCTTTGAAATAACATGTTATTTGAATTAATATTCAACGTTTAAGGCATAATAGTAGTTAAATAACATAAAAATGAATCAAATGTAATGATTGCGTTGTTTGAAAAGTGGTCAAAGTTTCGTAGAATTTGGATTGAAGTTAACCATA
>JAHSUH010000102.1:0-27995 GCA_025388415.1 Cynanchum wilfordii
CCTTCATAAAATTTCTTTCCTTGTGGATTTTTGAATTTTCAAAAGTCTGTTAATATTTTCCTCAAAATACTCGAGGACCAAAATGACCACCACATGCAAGTATATGACATAATTTTTAAACCGAAGGAAATTCATGAATAGGAAGATATCTCTTAGTTATGTGATCATTACATATACGCCACATGTATAGATTATCCCAAAAATAAAATTTAGATTTCCTTCCGAACTTATTAACATCAGTCTACTAAAATGTGCAAGTATCTCATGGAAAACTAGAAAATGAACAATATCCGCATATGTCCACCAAATTACATTATTATTATTATGTAACGGCTTAAACAACTTATTTTGATTAGGTTGAATGTTATTTCCAATGATAACAGGAAGTTTGTCTTTGTCTTCTAAATAAGCATAATTAAGAATGTTTGGTAAATGTTTAAACTCTAATGTGGGTGGTTCCTGAATGAATGGAAGCATCCTAGTGGATTTTATCTCAGTAACATTGTTAACATGTGCTCCAAAACAATCATCATCCATAGAATCAACATGATCAACAAAATCAATAGCATCAATAGAATCAAAAGAATCTAAATGAGGAACTTCATCATTTTGAAAACATTTCAAGTAATCCTCAATTTCACAACATGCATGACATTTATTAGATCCAAGAGAACAATGTGAGCAATTAATGGTATCATCTATTTCAACAAAATCAGAAAAATCAGAAAGCAAATCAATGCACACAGAATCATCATAAGAATCATTAGATGACAAATCTAACATATTTACTTCAAGATTTGGTGCATGATTTGAAGAAAATGGTTCAGAAGAACTTTTTGGATCATGTAACTCTTCCTTACTTCCCAACATAACAGCACTAATATTACCTTTCCGATTTGGAATCGGTTGGGAAGACAACTCTTCAAAACCTTGACTTTGCACCTCATTAAGACTAGTAACAAGCTGACTAATCTGTGTTTGCAATTCTTGTATACTTGAATCTATTCTCTGTTGAAATTGAAGACTGTTTGTTACAAATTGTCTAACTATATCTTCAAGACTAGTTTCAGTTCTTAAATTCTGTTGTTGTGGTTGTTGTCCCCAAACATGTTCACATCTATAGTTTATATCATCCCTCCATCCAAAATCATAAGTTGATGAATATGGATCACACCTTTGAGGACAATGCTCTGTAGGATGTATATATGATGCACATATATCACAAAGAGTGGTAGAAAATTGTGTTTACCTCTGTTCCCATGCAAATCGTCCTACCCAATATGTTAATTCATCAAGTTTCTCTCCATTCTTCGTTGGTTAGTTGTTGATGAACTGCACAAAGGTAAGATAACACCCAAGGATACAAATAACAAATGCAAACATACTAAAAATTAACAAAAATTACAAAAAAAATAAAACAAAAAATTACTTGAAAATTCGAAAACGTGATCATTCCCAAGAATTGGTTTATTAATTCAAAAATTTACTAAGGAACAAGGAAGAACTTGTCTTGGAATCATTCCCCGGACTGAATCGAAGCTTAGGCGGCCATCGCGATCTCCATCTCTCTTCTCTTTCTAAATCTTGAAAACTTGGTTAAAATAAGAATGTGGCAGCAGACCTATTTATAATGTTTTTCCTAATAGAATAATAACTTCTCATCAGAATCCTATTAGAATAATAACTTCTTATCATAATCCTAATAGAATAATAATAAATAAAATCCTAATTAAAATAGGAAATAATTATCTCTCTAATAACTAATAAAATAAAAATAAAGATAAGATAATTTGAATTTATCTTTAAATATCTTGGGAATTGTTGATAGTGATCCGTTCAAATTTTAACTCTTCCTCAAACAGACGTCTTTGTAATTATTAATGACTAAAAATAAGTCTTTTAGCCAAATTCTGCTTGATCTTTAACTTTCCATCACTATGATCAAAACAAACATAAATTCCACAAATTAGCTCGATATCTAATCAAAAGGTAAGGGAGTTAAATATAATAATTATGAAAATTTATGACTTATCACCTTCCTAGGAATATATAAATCATTAATCAATCAATCAAAATAAAGAGTATCTTATGACACATAATCATAACATATAAAGGAAAAGAAATACAAGAACGAAAAGAAAAGGAAAGAGAAAGTTGTCGTATTGCTCTCACTGCTTCCACAGACTGGCTTAATCCTCCAGACCTCGCCGAGACTCGTACTCCGGATCCTTATCCCGCTCCGAAGATCTTCAGCTATCACTCCCCTCAACTAAACTATAGGGTATCCCTTATGGTGGAGGCTCAACCCTACACTCGAGAAGAAAGAAAAATGAAAACTAAAAACCTCGACTAGAGCTTATCACGAAATTCCTATTGGCTAGGAACACGGAAATGCTCCTGTTCCGAGTGATTCCGGTGTGCTTCAACAACTGGGGGAGTGCATCTATTTATAGGAGTAGAAAAGGGGCTGAAAACAGTGAAAATTTGATGTGGGACTCCAAAAATACCGTCAACACGGGCTGCAACACGGGTAGGAACACGCCCCTGTCGCGTGTCTTCAACACGACCAGCAACACGGGCAGGAACACGCCCGTGTTGATCCTTTTTTTCAAAAATTGCACTTTTAGTCCTTGATTTCTTCCTTTCTTCAATTTTGGTCCCTGAAACTTCTGAAATCAAAACAGAAAGAAATTGCGTAATTTCCATTCAATTAAATCCAATTAACTCCATAATTAACTCGAATTGAACACAATTAATGTATAAAAACACTATATAAAATCGAGTTATCAAATACCCCACACTTAGTCTTTTGCTTGTCCTCAAGAAAACTACTAAATATAGTCCAAGAAAACACATATACTCAACTAACCATGTTCATCAATTAAGCACAGGAGGTGTTCAACAATTTAAACTGTTTAGAAAATTAGAATAGACTATCAAAGAGTGAATTACTCATAATGCCTCATCAAATGTATCATGTGAAAATCAAGAAGAAATAATTCAAAATATCCAAACATATATACTCTTTTTTTTATATATATATACTCTTTTTTTATATATATGTATACTCTTTTTTTTTCAAACATATATATATATATATATATATAATATATTTTTTTCAATGCAGTGGGTATAAGCGTTTACTTAACCATGTTAACTTTAACTACCCTTGTAGCAGGCCTCACTCCGGTGGCTCCCGGGACCTTAGGGCACCAGGCATTCAATTCCCTTCAGGAGTGATTCCTAAGTAGCAAAGAACACTTGCAAACTACCCTTATTAAAATAAATAACAGAAAAAAAAATAAAAAGTGGCATGCTTCTCAAACTCCTATCAAGTTACCATAACAGCTATCACAACATCCAGATGGTCTAACACTATTTAACTAAAAGTCCAAAAGTGATCCATCAGTCAAACAATTTTGCCAAAATAGATGTGCTCAAGATAACAGGGATTTCCTACAACTAGACTAGCATCAAGTTTCTATGAATAATTCAAACTCAATCCTCAAGACTCTTACAATCAAACAAATAACTTTTATCATAGGCGGAGTAAATCATACTTCAAAAGTTTATCGGATATCCCAAAAAGTTTAAATTTTCCATAAAATTCTAGAAAATTCGAAAAAATTCTAAAAATATAGCAAAATTTAGCCCACAGAAATTCACCCCTACCCCGCACTTAAAATGAACATTGTCCTCAGTGTCGTAGGCAGGTGGAGATGAAAACCCCACACTTAATCTAAAACATCTATGAACAAATAAGACAAAGCAAAGCAGAAAGATGTTTAAGACTAAGTAGTGTCCCAAAAAAAAAAAAAAAAAAAAACAAAAAAAAAAAATAGAAGCAAACACAAAACCAAAAGAAAAAATGAAATAAATAAAACAAAAGAGGAAAAAGAAAACAAACACAAGGTTGCCTCCGTGAAAGCGCTTCGTTTTTGTCGTTTAGTTAGACTACTTTCTATCAATCGAAATATTCCTCTGTATTTCCCACCTCGAATGGTTCTTTGTAGAATTTTAACCTTTGACCATTTACCTTGGAAATTTTTCCATCCGTATCTTCTATTTCACAAGCTCCATAGGGTGATACTTCTTTGATAGTAAATGGACCCGACCAAAAGCTACGCAATTTTCCTGGAAACATTCTTAAACGGGAGTTAAATAATAGCACTTTGTTACCAGGTTGAAAATTCTTTAAACTTCTGAGTTTCTTATTATGGACAATTTTACTTTTCATTTTGAAATTCAAAGAATTCTCATACGCATTATATCTCCATTCATCAAGCTCATTTATTTGCAATATCCTATCTTTTCCAATTAGCTCATCATCTAGATTGCACTTTTTCAATGCCCAATATGCTTTATGTTCTATTTCAACAGGTAAGTGACATGTTTTTCCATAAATTAAACGGTAAGGAGAAAATCCTGTAGATGTTCTAAATGCA
The DNA here is from genome assembly GCA_025388415.1 of Cynanchum wilfordii. NCBI lineage: Eukaryota > Viridiplantae > Streptophyta > Magnoliopsida > Gentianales > Apocynaceae > Cynanchum > Cynanchum wilfordii. The sequence goes on from JAHSUH010000102.1 coordinate 4,446, forward strand.
GTCCTAAATGCCCATAATGCATCATCAAGCTTTGTAGACCAATCTTTTCTATTTACACCTACAGTTTTCTCTAAAATCCTTTTTATACCTCTATTTGTTACCTCAATTTGTCCACTCGTTTGTGGATGATAGGCAGTGGAAAACTTGTGATAAACTCCATATCTTTTTAGTACCTTCTCCAGTTGGGAGTTGCAAAAGTGAGTTCCTCTGTCACTTATTAAAGCTCTAGGACAACCAAATCTAGCAAATAATTTTCTAAGAAATCTGCACACAACTTTAGCATCGTCAGTAGGTAATGCCCGAGCCTCGGGCCATTTAGAAAAATATTCAACGGCTACTAAAATGTATTTATTTCCATATGACGAAGGAAATGGTCCCATAAAGTCTATACCCCAAATATAAAAAATTTCAACACTTTGAATTCCTCTTTGGGGCATACCATCCTTAGAAGAAATGTTACCTGTTTTTTGACATGCATCACAAACCTGTATGTGGGATACAACGTCCTTGAAGATCGTGGGCCAATAGAATCCGGCTTCTAACACCTTCCTTGCAGTGTTATTAGCAGCTAAATGGCCTCCAGTAGGTCCCTTGTGACAGTGATCTATGATTTTCGTGCATTCTTCTCCGGATACACATCTTCTAATAATCTGATCTGCACAAATACGAAACAAGAAAGGATCTTCCCAATAGTAATATTTCAAATCAGCGAAGAATTTCTTCTTTTGTTGATAAGTCATATCACTGGGAATTTCTTTAGCAGCAAAATAGTTAGCAATATCGGAAAACCACGGAAGAGAACTATCAACATAATTCAACATTTGTAGCAAATATAGACTGTCATCGGGGAATTTGTCGGATATCACAAACTCATCAATAGATTCTAACTCAGGATTCTCTAACCTAGACAAATGATCAGCAGCTAGGTTTTCGGCTCCTTTCTTATCCCTTATCTCGATGTCAAACTCTTGCAAAAGTAAAACCCATCTAATCAACCTAGGTTTGGCATCGGATTTGTTAAACAAATATTTGAGTGCAGAATGATCAGTAGAAATAATTGTTTTAGACAAAACAAGATATGACCTAAATTTGTCAAATGCATACACATTAGCCAACAATTATTTTTCAGTAGTAGTGTAATTCTCTTGAGCATCCGTCAAAGTTTTACTAGCATAGTATATCACATGAAACTTCTTATCATGCCTTTGTCCTAAAACAACACCTACTGCATAATCACTAGCATCACACATCAATTCAAAAGGCAAGTTCCAATCGGGTGATGTTATAATAGGTGCAGTGGTTAAAAATTCTTCCTTGATTTATTAAAAGTTTTCGTGCATTTCTCATCAAACACAAAAGGAACATCTTTCCCTAAAAGATTATTCATAGGTCTAGCAATCAGAGAAAAGTCTTTTATGAATCTTCTATAAAAACCAGCGTGACCTAAGAAACTTCTGACAACTTTAACAGAATTAGAAATAACTTCAATTTTAGCTTTATCTACTTCCATACCTAAACGGGAAATTTTGTGACCAAGTACAATTCCTTCTTTTACCATAAAGTGGCATTTCTCCCAATTAAGCACTAGATTCGATTTTATACATCTTTCAAGCATGCATTCCAAATTTCGTAGGCAATTCATAAAAGAATCACCAAACACAGAAAAGTCATCCATAAAATACTTCCATAGAATCACCTAACATGTCTTCAAAAATAGCAGTCATGCATCTCTGAAATGTAGCAGGTGCATTACATAATCCAAAAGGCATTCTTCTATATGCAAATGTTCCCAAGGGACATGTAAAAGTAGTTTTATGTTGATCATCAAGGGCAATAGGAATGTGGAAGTAACCGGAAAACCCATCTAAAAAGCAATAAAACATATGTCCAAAAAGCCTTTCTAGCATTTGGTCAATAAAAGGAAGAGGGAAGTGGTCTTTTCGAGTTGCAGTGTTTAATTTTCTGTAATCAATACAAACTCTGTGGCCAGTTACAGTTCTAGTAGGAATTAATTCATTAAGCTCATTTTTCACAACTGTAATTCCTCCCTTTTCGGAACTATCAAGTACAGGGCTAACCCACTCACTATCGGATATAGGGTAGATAAGTCCAGCATCTAACAATTTAATCACTTCCTTTTTCACTACATCACACATATTAGGATTTAATCTCCTCCGAGGTTGCACACAAGGCTTATAATCAGATTCTAACAGAATTTTATGAGAGCAAAAACTTGGATTAATACCCGGAATATCAGCAATCTTATAGGCAAATGCTCTCTTATGCTTCTTGAGTGCGTTCGGAGTCAACTTCCTTTGCTCTTCCGTCAATTCGGCGGAAAGAATGATATGAAGTTTCTTACCTTCATCTAGGAAGCCGTAACATAAGTGATTTCGCAATGCCTTCGGTTCCAAATCAGGCGGATCCTCGAAAGATGTCTTCTCATGTTTGAGCTCGGAATCACCTATTTCAGAAAACTGGTTAGAATTATGGGATTCCGCATTACCTTCAGTGATAGGATTTTCGAAATCCTCTTCAGCTTCTTCTTCTTCACATAGAGCAACTAAGACAGGATCGTCAGACAACAATTCAGGCATGCTATTTTTCACATAATGATCAATAATATCCACAGAAAAACAGATATCATCTATATGTGCAGGGTGTCTAAGGGTAGATTTCAAATTGAAAGTAATATCTTCGTTGTTTACCCTTAATCTTATCCGACCACTGCTTACATCTATCAATGCCTTAGAGGTAGCTAGAAAAGGTCTACCTAGAATTAATGGTATACTACTTTCACCAATCATATCCATCACAACAAAATCAGCAGGGAAGACAAATTTACCTACTTTAACAAGTATGTCCTCTATAATTCCCCTAGGGATTTTAACCGATCTATAGGCAAGTTGTACACACATTCTGGTTTCCTTCGGATTATGCAATCCTAGTTTATCAAATAGACTAGATGACATTAAATTAATACTAGCTCCTAAATCGGCTAAAGCATTTATGTTAGTAATATTTCCTATAGTGCATGGTAAAGTAAAACCGCCATGATCTTTTTGTTTTGAAGGTAACTTGTTTAAAAGAATAGCAGAAACACATTCATTTAAAACAACTTTATCCATGTCTAGCTTTCGCTTATTACTAATAATTTCTTTTAAAAACTTAGCATACTTAGGCATTTCAGAAACAACATCAAGCAAAGGTAAATTAACATGAATTTGACTAAAAATTTGTAGAGAGGCTTGTGTGTTTCTGGCAAAGGTCTCGGAGTTCAATTCTTGCATTCTCTTATTGGGTTGTTCTCGGTATTGCTTGGTAATGCACCATGAGCTCTTCCTGAAATCTGATTCGTCAGCTGCCCCATTTGTCTTTCTGGAGTTTGTAGAGAGACTTGTGTGTTTCTGGCAAAGGTCTCTGTCTGCCTCAACCTTTCATTTGTCTGTCTCATCCTCTCATCTGCTTCTCTCATTCTTTGTTCATTACTCTCATGTATCTTTTTACCTGATTCAATCATTTCCTTATTTGAGTTTATTATCCCCTTCATCATCTCCCTCATTTCTTGCATAGGGTCTTTAGGTTAATTGAAATTTCTTGCAGGTGGTAATGTCGATTCTTTGTGATTGCAGGAAAGGAGCATTCTGGTAATTCCTTGGATAATTCATGGCTCCAGGCATTATTCTTCCAACTAAATCCAGGATGATTCCTCCAATTGGGGTTATAAGAATTCCCCGTAGGTCTTTGTATTAGCGGCATCCACATACTCTATTTCTTCCGGAATAGTCGGAATTCCTTTGCCAAAACAATCACCACTGAAATGCGGTCCTTGACAAAACTCACAGACTTGATATACCGTTTGAACGTTTCTTCCTTGAATGCGGACGAGTTGATTATTAAATTGACCCTTTATACTTTCAATTTGCTCGTCCAAAGAGGAGTTTGCCATGTTAGCTAGCTGTTTCCGAGGTTTCGCCCTTACACTTGTCCTGTAATTCTTATTAGTTTTGCTCATCCTTTCCAATGCATTAGTTGCATTAAAACCTCCTTGAGGGTTCAGCCCATCCAGTATTTGCTTTCCTCGCTCGTTCATTCCTCCGTAGAACTGCTGTAATACGAGTGGTTCACGAAATCCATGTTGAGGGCATGCTTTTAATAACCGCTTCATTCTTTCCCAAGCGTCGACAACAATTTCATCCTCTGCGAGAAACTTGATATTGCTCTCCTTATGTCCAAGATTCTAGCAGCTGGGTAGTATTCGGTTAAGAATGCTTTGCTCAATTGGTCCCATGTTGTAATTGAACCAGTAGAGGGACTCGGAGTAACCATTTCTTTGTACTATCCCTTAGAGTGTATGGGAATAAGATCAGCATCACCAACTCAATAGGACTATCCCCTTTAAAAGCATCACACAACACAGCGAACTCGGATAAATGTTCCATTGGGTCCTCGGATGGTAATCCTCCGAATTGTGACCTTGTGATTACCAATTGCGGAACTCCCGGTTTCAAGTCATACCTATCTCCTTCGGGCAACCTTATAGCACTACACATAGGTATGTTCTGCTGCTGGATGTAAGTTTCCATTGGTGGTGGTGGTGGTTGTTGAGCTGCCATTTCTGGTAAGATTAGTTTTCTCCTTGCACCTCTAGCTCTGCGGATTAAGATTTCGGGATTGTCAAGCCTTTCTTGGAGTTCACCCCCAGAGGCTCGAGTCATACAACTGCAAACAAAGAATACAAAAATAGATAAGATGTAAATATAGTTAGAAGTTCGAAGATAGAAGGTTAAATATTTTTGTTTTTTTATTTTTTTTTATTTTCTTTATTTTTTTATTTATTTTTTTTTTTTAAAAAAAAAATTCTAGAAAATTTCTTAGTATGATTTTAGAATTAGTTTTCTAAAATATGGATAACCTTAATTATTTAATTTAGGAAATCCTATACCAAGAAAGTAGGATCTAATTCCACTAATTGTATCTTAATTGATAAATACTACAGTTACCAAATCATAAAATTTCTAAAATTTTGCGCGCGAAATTTCAAAAATATTATGAATTTAGCGTTCTCCGGCAACGGCGCCAAAAATCTGGTGTGTGTTTTGAGTGAGTAAAAATATAGTATCATATAAAGAAAATAATCTCACAAAACAGTGTCACATAATCAAACACAACTAAGGCAGAGTACCTATCGCATGCAGATGGTAACACGAGAGTACCACGATTTTAAATTTATAAATATCGTATCCACAGGAACGTTGGTAACGACTGGTTAGTTTTTACCAATTATGACAAATTTTAAAGTTCAGGGAATTAGTCCTAGGTGTCAATTAAATTCACATATGTTTGAGTAAAAGAATAATTAAAAACAAGAATGAAAAATAATTGACTAAGATCTCTAATGAAGTATGTATGTTTAATTAAGTTGAACAGTGTTCGAATGTGTAGCTTGCAAGCAGATCTAAGGCAATTATGAATTCGAATTGTCTTACTACCATACCCGAGTTATCTAGAATGATTACCTTAATATGGTGGTTGCAAGTAATCCTAAACCTTTTTAGATTAGCTATTGAGGCGTCAATTCAACAACAAAATCTTAAGATTTGCATTGATTCCAAACCCGAGATTATTAGGCTTCCTAACCTCAGTATGGTGGCCACAAGTTATTACTCCTAATCTGGAAATTTGTTAATCTCCTATGGTGGGGACTCATTAACAAACCGTCAATTCAATTAACTATTGTAGTATCATGCATCAACCTAAGTTTCATAGCATAAACTCAATACGAGAATTAAATTGAAAGCGTAAAACAATAAACAATTCACAATGTATATTAAAACATATCCTTCATAGGAATATATAAATCATTAATCAATCAATCAAAATAAAGAGTATCTTAGGACACAAAATCATAACATATAAAGGAAAAGAAATACAAGAACGGAAAGAAAAGGTAAGAGAAAGTTGTCGCGTTGCTCTCACTGCTTCCACAGACTGGCTTAATCCTCCGGACCTCGCCGAGACTTGTACTCCGGATCCTTATCCCGCTCCGAAGATCTTCAACTATCACTCCCCTCAACTAAACTATAGGGTATCCCTTATGGTGGAGGCTTAACCCTACACTTGAGAAGAAAGAAAAATGAAAAATAAAAACTCGACTAGAGCTTATCACGAAATTCCTATTGGCTAGGAACACGGAAATGCTCATGTTCTGAGTGATTCTGGTGTGCTTCAACAACTGGGCGAGTGCATCTATTTATAGGAGTAGAAAAGGGGCTGAAAACAGCGAAAATTAGATGTGGGACGCCAAAAATACCGTCAACACGGGCAGGAACACGCCCGTGTCTAGTGTCTCCAACACGGCCAGCAACACGGGAAGAACACGCCCCTTCCGGCTCAACACGGCCAGCAACAAGGGCAGGAACACACCCGTGTTGGTCTAAATTTCTAGAAATTTCACTTTTAGTCCCCGATTTCTTTCTTTCTTCAATTTTGGTCCCTGAAACTTCTGAAATCAAAAACAGATGGAATTTGCGTAATTTCCATTCAATTAAATCCAATTAACTCCATAATTAACTCGAATTGAACACAATTAATGTATAAAAAACACGATATAAAATCGAGTTATCAAATACCCCACACTTAGTCTTTTGCTTGTCCTCAAGCAAACTACTAAATATAGTCTAAGAAAACACATATAACTCAACTAACCATGTTCATCAATTAAGCATATGAGGTGTTCAACAATTCAAACTTGTTCGGAAAATCGGAATGGACTATCAAAGAGTGAATTACTCCTAATGCCTCATCAAATGTATCATGTGCAAATAAAGAAGAAATAATTCAAAATATCCATATTAAATCAACACATATCTAATCATACAATCTCCCCGGGTGTAGTGTCTGTTATAATCCGGCTCATAATCCAAACAATAGACTTCCCTTCAAACTAGTAGAAAGATAGTATGTTGATCACTTAGACGTCACAATAGCTAATTACAATTAACTATCTAGGGAACAAGTCACAATGCCACACTTATTACTCTCCTTTTTTTTTTTTATATATACCCCTTTCTTTTTTTTTTAATATATATATATATATATATTTTTTCAATGCGATGGGTATAAGCGTTTACTTAACCATGTTAACTTTAACTACCCTTGTAGCAGTGTCTCACTCTGGTGGGCCCCCGGACCTCAAAGACCTTAGGGCACCGGGCATTCAATTCCCTTCAGGAATGTTTCCTAAGTAGCAAAGAACACTTGCAAACTACCCTTATTAAAATAAATAACAGAAAAATAAACTAGTGGCATGATTCTCAAACCCCTATCAAGTCACCATAACAGCTATCACAACATCCAGATGGTCTAACACTATTTAACTAAAAGTCCAAAAGTGATCCATCACCAAACAATTTCGCCAAAATAGATGTGCTCAAGATAACAGGGATTTCCTACAACTAGACTAGCATCAAGTTTCTATGAATAAATCAAAATCAATCCTCAAGATTCTTACAATCAAACAAATAGTTTTTATCATAGGCGGAGTAAATCATGCTTCAAAAGTTTATCGGATATCCCAAAAAGTTTAAAATTGCCATAAAATTCGAGAGAATTCAAAAAAATCTAGCAAAATTTAGCCCACGGAAATTCACCCCCCTACCCCACACTTAAAATGAATACTGTCCTCGGTGTTGTAGGTAGGTGGAGATGAAAACCCCACACTTAATCTAAAACATCTATGAACAAATAAGACAAAGAAAAGAAGAAAGATGTTTAAGACTAAGTAGTGTCCTAAAATAGAAAACACCAACAAGAAAACAAAGCAAAAAGAACAAAAAAAAAAAAAAACAAGAAAAAGGGAAAGAAGAAAAACTAGGTATCCAGTGGTTACAGCGGCTGCTGGAATCGAAATGATGTGGTGGTGTGGCGGTGTGGTGGTGCAGAGGTTCGTATGGTGGAACCTCATCCTCTGCAAATGTCCATATACCCTCAACTTGTATGTATGTCCATGTTCTAGAGGGTAATGATGGTTACAGGTGTAGTAGATGTGCTTTTCATACTGAGAGTTGCAGTTGGGATATCTATACCAAGAAATCTAGTAACTCTAATGATGTTATGTCTCAAAACACCTTCACGAGTGTTAGTAGCATATTCCTTAGCAGTTCAAAGCGAATATTCTAATTATGTCCACGGGAATACGTCTAAAAACATGTGATAACTCATTTATATCTATGGCATTAATCATTTCAATATTCTCCTTTCTATTAATAGCATGCATAATATGCAAACAATGAAGCACAAAATGAATAATCGAAGCTTTTGACCTTCTAAGATAAACAGAATGATGCACAGTGATATTGTCCCAAAATAGATTTTAAGGACAATTCTACTCTCTTCATACTTAAATCATGATCATATCCAGCAAGTCTTAAAGAAATAGACTTTTTATGATGCTAAAAAAGTATAGAAGATTTACATACTAGTACCTTGTAAGTAGCACTTCCGAATTAAAAATGCGGATGTATAGTAAAATATGCATTTGTGCATCTAACTCGAGAATTGTAAGGGTCTCCCAATCAATTTCTTCTGCCATGATGTAATAATCCTCTCGGAAATGAGTTGTAGAGCTCAGTAGCTACGTTCCGATCTACTTTAAATATCCGAAATGAATAAATCGAGATAGCAATCGGTGGAGGATGAACTCTCTTTAGTGTCATAGTTGCAAGGTAGCAACTATATGTATACAAAGATAGAAAAAGAGAGTTGAGTGAATTTAGAGATAGATAGGGGATAGAGTAATGAATAACCATGAGTAGCAAAGTTTGCACAGTTCCCCATGAACACGGTCGTGCAGTGCACATGCACAATCGAGTTTCAACCATTTTCGATGCTAATGTGTTCCAAACAATTTATATGCAGTAAAATTTCTAGTGGAACAATCATTATCCACTCAATACATCAAATGACCAAACAATGTCTTATCCGGAACATCCAACATCTATTTAATTAAACAAGTGTAATCCCTATGTTGGAACATCCAATTTCTATCATGCCATGATCATTTAGCACATTTGTACCTGTCTGGAACTTCCAGAATCTACTCAAGTAAGCATAGTAGTCCTAAACTAGACATCTAGTCTCTAAATAAACGTGAAAATCCTATTCCGGAGCATCCAGTTTCTAAATAAACAGAGTAGACATAAATTACTCCAAAAACCACATAAGACACCTTTAAAATAAAACACACAAACAAAAGAGAAACAAAGAAAAACAAGAACAAGAAAAACAAAACAAAACAACGAAAACAAAAACATAGGGTTGCCTCCCTATAAGCGCTTCTTTACTGTCATTAAGCTGGACTGCCTTTCCTCCTTAGAAGGACTTTATGTTCGATTTTCTCGAACAATTCCGTATAAAATTTCAACTTCTGTTTGTTCACATTGAATGATATTTCACCCTCATTCATTACTTCACAAGCTCCCATGGTGAGACTTGTTAATAATGAAGGAGTTTGACCAATAGCTTTAAAACATCCTGAAAATGTTCTCAAATGTGAATATAATAACATTGTATCCTCAAGTTGAAATTCCTCTAAATTGTCTATCATGCCAAATCCTATTTTTCCATTTAAAGTTCATTGAATTTCCATATTTATCAAATTCATCAAATTTTAGGATTCTATCCAATGTACACAAAATGCATTATAATTCAACAAGTGGGTGCAGGGTGATCAATGTACATAGTAGTGTTGGACAAGGCCAAATATATCAAATGTATATACAACATCTAGAATAGTATATCATTTGGAAATTCATAGCATATCCTTGTCCTCAAACAACTCCTACTGCATAATTACTAACATCACATATCATATAGCCAATTTCAATCGGGGGATGTCATAATGGGTGCAGTAGTAAAAGAATTCCTTTAATAAGATTCAAGCAAAAGGAATATCTTTTCCAGTTAAGCATATAAGTCATTTTTATGCATCTTTAAAACATAGATTCTAGATTTCACAAACAATCCATGAACGTATATTAATCATAGGAAATCATCTATAAACTCCCTTAAACTCTCTTATCATGTTAAGAAAATAATATAACTATGACAGCTATTCAAAAAAACATTACAATGTATATGAGAGTAAAGGCTAAGATTGGTACCTGGAATATCAACAATTTTATAAACAAAAGCTCTTTTGTACCTCTTGAGTGCATTCAGTTGCAACTTCCTTTTGTTTCTCATTTAGAGTGCAATCATAATCAAGGAAGTTCTTACCTTCATCTTAGGCATCCATAGCAAAGGTGGTATGGCAAAGCCCTTTTGGTTTCAATTCAGGTGGATCCTCGCACGATGAAGTCAAAAATTTTCAGTTTTTGATAATACCAAAGATAGATTAGGCATGATGTTTCAATAAGATAAGAAGAAGGCAAAGACAAAGAGTTCGAAAAATAATTATTTTTTTATTTTTTTTATTTTTTATAGACCCTAGATAATCTCTAGAGTTTTTCCTAGTATGGTTTTAGAATGAATTTTCTGAAACTAGATGACCTTAATTATTTAATTCTAGATAATTTCTAAAATTAACAATTTAGGAAACCATATACTTAGGAAAGTGAGGTCTAATTCCACTAATCAAGTCGTTACCGAATCATAAAATTTCTAAAATTTTGCGCGGAATTTCAAAAATATTATGAATTTAGCGTCCCCGGCAACGGCGCCAAAAATCTGGTGTGTGTTTTGAGTGAGTAAAAATATAGTATGTTATAAAGAAAATAATCTCACAAAACAATGTCACATAATCAAACACAACTAAGGCAGAGTACCTATCGCATGCAGATAGTAACACGGGAGTACCACGATTTTAAATATATAAATATCGTATCCTCGGGAACGTTGGTAACTGCTGGTTAGTTTCTACCAATTATGACAAACTTTAAAGTTCATGGAATTAGTCCTAGGTGTCCATTCAATTTAGATATGTTTGAGTAAAAGAATAATAAAGATAAGAATGGAAAATAATTGACTAAGATCTCTAATGAAGTACGTATGATTAATTAAGTTGAACAATGTTCGAATTTGTAGCTTGCAAGAAGATCTAAGGCAATTATGAATTCGAATTGTCTTACTACCATACCCGAGTTTTCTAGAATGATTACCTCAATATGGTGGTTGCAAGTAATCCTAAACCTTTTTAGATTAGCTATTCAAAGGCGTCAATTCAATAACATAATCTTAAGATTTGCATTGATTCCAAACCCGAGATTATTAGGCTTCCTAACCTCAGTATGGTGGCCACAAGTTATTAGTCCTAATCTGGAAATCGTTAAATCTCCTATGGTGAGGACTCATTAACAAACCTTCAATTCAATTAACTATTATAGTATCATGCATCAACCTAAGTTTCATAGCATAAACTCAATACGGGAATTAAATTGAAAGCGTGAAACAATAAACAATTCACAATGTATATTAAAACATATCCTTCCTAGGAATATATAAATCATTAATAAATCAATCAAAATAAAGAGTATCTTAGGACACAGAATCATAACATATAAAGGAAAAGAAATACAAGAACGAAAAGAAAAGGAAAGAGAAAGTTGTCGTGTTGTTATCATTGCCTCCAGACACTGCCGAGACTTGTACTCCGGGATCCTTATCCCGCTCCGAAGATCTTCAGCTATCACTCCCCTCAACTAAACTATAGGGTATCCCTTATGGTGGAGGCTCAACCCTACACTTGAGAAGAAGAAAAATGAAAACTAAAAACTCGACTAGAGCTTATCACGAAATTCCTATTGGCTAGGAACACAGAAATGCTCCTGTTCCGAGTGATTCTGGTGTGCTTCAACAACTGGGGGATTGCATCTATTTATAGGAGTAGAAAAGGGGCTGAAAACAGGGAAAATTTGATGTGGGACGCCAAAAATACCGTACACACAGCCGCAACACGGGCAGGAACACCGCGCGAACATGCCCGTTCGCTCAACACGTCCAATAACACGGGAAGGAACACGCCCGTGTTGGCCTAAATTTCCAGAAATTTCACTTTTAGTCCCCGATTTCTTCCTTTCTTCAATTTTTGTCCCTGAAACTTCCGAAATCAAAAACGAAGGAATTTGCGTAATTTCCATTCAATTAAATCCAATTAACTCCAAAATTAACTCGAATTGAACACAATTAATGTATAAAAACACGATATAAAATCGAGTCATCGAGACCATATCACGTGTATCATTCTGTTAATCTTAGAGGGTCAAAAGCTTCTGTTTCTCATTCTCTATTTCACTGTTTGAATGTTATGCTTGCATGTTATTAAAAGAAAAGAGAATATTGAAGTAATTAAAGTCATATATATAGATGAGTTATCACATGTTTTTGCGTGTATTCATGTGTAAATGATTAGAATATTCACTTTTAACTGCTAAGGAATATGCTACTAACACTTGTGAACGTGCTTTGAGACATTTCATTGCTAGAGTTGCGAGATTTCTTTGTATAGATATTGTAGCTCTCATTATGGAAAGCACATCTCGTTCACATGTGACCATCATTACCCTCCGGATTTTGCTGAGGATGAGGTTCCACCATACGAACCACCGCACCACCACACCGCCACATCATTTCGATTCCAAGGGCCGTTGCAACCACTAGATACCTAGTTTTTCTTCTTTCCCCTTCTCCCTGTTTTTTTTTCGTTTTTGTTCTTTTTGCTTTGTTTCTTATTTTCGTTTTCTTATTTTTGTTTTTTTTTACACCGAGGACAAGTGTAATATTCAAGTTGTGGGGTAGGTGTGTGCTCGTTTTATCTCAAATTGCAAATATTTTCAAAAAAATTGCTAAACTTTTCGAATTTTTCAAAATGATTAGTTTATATGAAAAGATTATTTGTGAACTTTGTTTTGGAATTTGATTTGCTTAGCCGATGATAGATATCGGTTGTTGATTGTTGAAAGTCTCGAGATTTGATTTAGTTCATTTTGTTGATACTTGATACGAGCATGATTATAGGAAATTCCTGAAAATCGTTTTACACAGCTACTCTTGGTTGGTTGTTCCGATTAGTGGACTACTTTTGGACAGTTTATTTGAATAGTATTAAGTCTTTTGGAGAATGGAAATGACTTGAATTTTCACTTGAAAAATTCTTTGAGATACTTGCCACACTTTTAATTTTCGTTGAATAAATTGTTGAATAAAAGGTTATTTTGCATGTATCCTTTGCTACTTGAGCACCACTTCTGATGGGAATTGAATGTCCGGTGCCCTAATGTCCTCGGGATCTAGGAGTCATTGGAGTGGAACTCGTTACAAGGGTAGTTAAAGTTGATATTGTTAAGCAAACAATAAAAACCTTGAATAAAAGAGAATAAATTGAATAAAAATTTACTTTTGCATAAGTGGCTTGTTTCTTGAGATTTGATTGTGATTATGTCTCGTTGTTGAAGTTTTCGATCGACCGAACCACTATTTGAGTAATTTGCTTTGAAAGGAAATTTGAAATTTGGATCACTAATTGAGATAGAGCACACACTGCACTCGGGATGATTTTATGATCGTTTTTCGTATTTAAGTTGAAAATGATTTGTTCAATTTTGTATTTCTTGATTTAAACATGAAAACACTTGATGAGGCATAGAAGTGAATCATTCTTTAAACACTTTGTTTATGAGATCTTTGAAAAGTAAACTAGTTAGTTTGAATTCTTTGAGAAAACATTTATGCACTTCTCTTCAATGATTTGTTTGTTCAAATTCCTTCTTTGATTTGCTTGAGGATAAGCAAAGTTTAAGTTGTGGGGTATTTGATAACATCAAATATGATCATGATTTGAGATATAAATTGTGCATCATTTGTGATTATAATTGTATTAAATTGAGATAAATTGATTGATTTTGGGTTTAATTGCAAATATTCTGTTTCGGGTAACTTCTGGGGCAAATTGGTGAAAAAAGATAAATTCAGAGGCAAAAGTGCAACATTCTGGAAATGCGCTACGCCCGTGGACGATTTCATACGCCCGTAGCTTATTAAACGCCCGTTGCCCTTTTGTGCATAACGCCCGTAGCGGAGTAAACGCCCATTGCCCTGTGTGCATTACGCCCGTATGAATTAACTGTCTTCTCTACGCCCGTGGCCCTCTGGATCAAACGCCCATAAGGCGTAACTGCAGCTAAACGCCCATAGAGCATAGAGGGCTACGCGCGTAAGGATGCTCTGTCCAGAATATTTTTTATGTAAAATGACGATTTTACCCCTGGTTTAGTTTATCTATAAATACTAGAATTTTTAGCATTAATTAGATGGCTTGATTTTGGTTATGCTGAATAGTTAAGTAATTGTAGAGGTTTGGTAGAACTTAGAGAGAGATCTATACTTTGATTTTCCAATTTTCTTAGAGATTACTCTCTACTTGTTGTAGTATTGAGTATCTTGGGATTATCTAGGTAGGTTTGCCTCGATCCGTACGGAAATCTACTGAAAATATTCTAGGGTATTTGGGCTACACAAATTGAAGATCCAAGTTGAAGAAGCAAAGAAGAATCAAGAGAAGGAGTTGAAGAGGAAGAAGGTTTAATGTCTATGTTTCACTTTCCCCTTTTCTTCTATTATTCCTTGTTATTCTTTGTAATTAGTTAACCAACCTTAGGAATTCTCATTTCTACATTTCTTATAGGTAGATTTGGTTGGTTTTATTTTACAAATTACTTGAGATATTGTGATGTTCTTGGATTGAATGATTGTGGTTTTATTAATTCGAATTGCAATTTCATTGATGACTTTAGATCTGAATTTTATCTTTAGTACAAGCTTTGATTTGAGATTGTGGTTTCGGATTAACACTAATTGTTAGGCCGGACCAGGATATACGATTAGTGCCAAGTTGATGTGATTAGTTTCCTTTTGATGGACCGGATTAGGATGATTGATGGGAGATTTGATCTTGCCACAATCTGTATGGAAGAGATTCTACTTTAGACTTGAATTTGGTGGAGCTATGATACTAGATCCAAGATTATCCTATACTTGGTATTTTGTATCCTCTTATCTCACCTATATTTTACTAAGAATTCCTCCCAACCTTTTTACTTGCTTTATTCCTTACATTGTTCTTTACTTTGCTTTCTAGAATTTAAAATTAAATCTTATCATTCTTGATATTGGTTGATTTACTTGTTGAATGATTCTTATTCACAAATCATATTCATAATTAGTTTGATTATATTTTCCACACTAGAATTTAATAGAAGTCTTAGGGAAAAACGATTTTTATAAATTTAAAATCCGAATACCACCTTATTTACTAAACTATTTCGATAGGTGCTCTGCCTAATTGAGTTATTTTATTAGTGATAAACCTATTTTAATATTGAAGATTTCTATTATTTTTAGTATTATTTATTCGATTATTTATATTATTTATATTATTTATATATAACTCAAAATACACATCATCTAACCTCATTATGGTCGATGCAAGTTATTACACCTAATCCGGTAATTCATTAATTCTCTTATGGTCGGGTCTCCTTAACAAACCGTGAATTAATTAATTATTCCAATTATATGCTCAACTCGATGCAAACCTATGTGTCATGGCATAAATTCAATAACAAACTAAGTTGAAAGCATAAAGCAATAATAATCACAATGATAATCACAAACAAGTATCCTTCCCGGGAAATTAATAATAACTCTATTTTTATCATTAATAATAAAAGATAGAGTAAATAAAGAATGAAAAATAATAAACTTGAGAAGAGGGAAAAGAAAAGTTGTCGTTTGGTTGTCACTATTTCAACGGCGGGACTTGACCTCCGATTCCTCTCGAACCCTACTAGCCTTCCTCCTTGTCTTGCCCACGAAATCTTCTAGAATCACACCTCTCAACTAAGCTATAGAGCTCTCCCTTATGGTCGATGCTCAAACCCTAAAGCTAAGAAGAAAAATATAAAAACTAGAAAATATTTAACTATGAGGGAAATTTCGACAATCCACAAGAGTGGAAACTCGAAATCCCTCAAATTCTCTGCAACTCTGCACTCTCTCGGTGAGTTGGTGGTCTCCTCAAAGGCTTGGTTGCCGCCTCTATTAATAGGAGTAGAATAGAGCTGAAAACAGTAAAAATTCGGATGTGGGACATTCAACACGGTCAACAAGCCCGTGTCGCATGTCTTCAATACCCCAGTGTTAAAGTTTCCAAAAATTGCAATTTTAGTCCCCGATTTAATCATTTCTTCAATTTCAGTCCCCGAAACTTCCAGAAAGCGAGAACAGAACAAATTTGCGTAATTTCATATTAATTAAGTCTAATTAGACTTTAAATTAAACATATTTATCCATAATCACCCCTTAAAAACACGATATAAATCTGATATATCAGATTACCCCACACTTAACCTTTTGCTTGTCCTCAAGCAAATTACTTAAACACAGAATAATCTTCCAAACTTTATATATCATGAAATCAAAAGTAAAACTTTCTAAAAATGTATTCCTTAGTAAATCAATTCTATCAAGATTTTTCAATTATGCACAAAGAATATAATACTCTTGCTTGCCTCATAAACCATTCTTTGCAAAGATCAAATAGAAACAACTTGAAACTTATATTCATTCAACACATGTCAAACCATAGAACTTCTCTGAGGTGTTGTGTGTGATTTTGACTTTACTAATTCAATCAATAGGTTCTCCCCAAAAAACAAGAAATAATAACACGTCAATCTTTTAGGGTTCACAATAACTCATCATAATCACTCTAGGAACCCAAGTCGAATGCCAAATAATCTAAATTTTTTTTTCTTTTCTTCCACAAATGCTTTTTTTTTTCTTTTTTTTTTAATAATAACTCTAAATGTAAAAAGAATGTTGTTTCTTAACAATATCAACTTTAACTACCCTTGTAACGAGTCCCAATCCGGTGGCTCCCAGACCTCAATGACCTTAGGGCACTAGGCATTTAATTCCCTTCAGGAATTGTTCTCAAGTAGCAAAGGATACATGTAAATAGACTCTTATTACTAAACATAAACTAACTCAAAATTGATGGAAATCTTCTCAAATTCTTTCAAGCAATCACAATAGCTATCATGCATTCCAAAAGATATCATGCTATGACCTCAAGTGTCCAAAAATAATCTTCAATCAAACAGTTAATCAAAATTTTGTGCTAAAAAATCTTTCAGGAATTTCCTATAAAAGGACTTGTATCAAACTTCTATAAAGATTTCTCATCATCTCCAAAAGACATAAGCATTAAATTAGTTAATTTATATCATAGGCTGAGTAAATAATCATTATGCATAGAATACTTATTCAAGATAGATTTTGAAAAACTTTTTTTTTTTTTTTTTGAAAAAGAATTTGAAAAATTCCGAGACAAGCCGAAACATTTCGAGACACCCCACACTTATTTGAAAATTAAGGGAAAAAAAAAAAAAAAAAAAACAGAAAGGAAAAAGGTGTATCAAAAACATCTATATCATATAAGTTCAATTATATCTCATAAATGTAATCTCAACACATACCCTAGAAAATAAACAAATAAAAGAAAGAAGGAAAAACAAAACAGAAAGAAAAAGGGAAAGAACCAGGAATCGATGATGATTCTTGTTGTTTGAATATCGTCCTTCAAAGTCATATCACAAAATTACCTAAGAAATTCTCAGAATAAAATAGTGATGTTGTTTAGTATCTTTTTCCAAATGATAAGCAATTAAAAAGAGAATATCAAAGGACAAATTAATACTAAATAATTTGGAGAAATATAGATCAAGAGATTTATAGAGTAACTCAAAATTATTTCAATAATAAATCCATATAAAGCTTTTAGAAGCCTCAAAAGTAGAAGAAAATTACCATGTCTCCTTAATAAGATTCCTATAATGAAAGAATATCCTACTGATAACGCTAAATTTGATAATGTTTTGGAAGGGTAATTGCGCATAATTGTTGAGGTTTATTAGAGTAAATTGAGATAAATATGTTAATTGTGCACTTAATTGTGATAGTTTTGTTTTCGGGAAGTTCGTAGGGCTAATTGACCAAAACAGTGAAGTTCGGGGACTAAATATGCAATTTCCGGAAAGTTATACACGATCGGGTCAAGAACATGGTCATCAACACGGGCACCAACACACCCGTGTCTCGCATGATCAACACGGGTGTAAAACGGGTGCAACATGGGTGCAACAACCTTTCGTGGTCATCAACACGGACACAACACTGGTGCAACACGCCCATGTTGAGCCAAGTTTCCAGATTCCTTGGTGTAAAATGATGATTTTACCCCTGTTTCGGTTATCTATAAATTATAGGATTTTTACCATTATTTAGAGGTTGTATTAGGCTTGTTTTACATACTGTTACTCTGCCATTTTAATTGTAAAGGTTTGGTAGAACTTAGAGAGAAATCTATATTTTGATTTTCCAATTTTCTTAGAGATTACTCTCTACTTGTTGTAGTATTGAGTATCTTGGGATTATCTAGGTAGGTTTGCCTCAATCCGTACGGAAATCTAATGAAAATATTCTAGGGTATTTGGGCTACACAAATTGAAGATCCAAGTTGAAGAAGCAAAGAAGAATCAAGAGAAGGAGTTGAAGAGGAAGAAGGTTTAATGTCTATGTTTCACTTTCTCCTTTTCTTCTATTATTCCTTGTTATTCTTTGTAATTAGTTAACCAACCTTAGGAACTCTCATTTCTACATTTCTTATAGGTAGATTTGGTTGGTTTTATTTTACAATTTACTTGAGATATTGTGATATTCTTGGATTGAATGATTGTGGTTTTATTAATTTGAATTGCAATTTCATTGATGACTTTAGATCTGAATTTTATCTTTAGTATAAGTTTTGATTTGAGATTGTGGTTCCGGATTAACACTAATTGTTGGGCCGGATGATAACGCTAAATTTGATAATGTTTTTGAAGGGTAATTGTGCATAATTGTTGAGGTTAAATAGAGTAAATTGAGATAAATTTGTCAATTGTTACTAAATTGTGATAATTCTATTTTCGGGAAGTTTGTGGAGTTAATTGATCAAAAGAGCAAAGTTCGGGGACTAAATATGTAATTTCCGGAAACATATACACATTCAGTCCAGGAACACCGATAACTCGATTTTATATCGTATTTTTATACATTAATTGTGTTCAATTCGAGTTAATTATGGAGTTAATTGGACTTAATTGAATGGAAATTACGTAAATTCTTTCTGTTTTTCATTTCGGAAGTTTTAAGGACCAAAATTGAAGAAAGGAAGAAATCGGGGACTAAAAGTGCAATTTTTGGAAAAAAAGGCCAACACGGGCGTGTTCCTCCCGTGTTGAGCCAGCACGGGCGTGTTCCTGCCCGTGTTGAGCCAGCACGGGTGTGTTCCTACCCATGTTGCTGGCCCATGTTATGACACAAAATCATAACATATAAAGGGAAAGTAATACAAGAACGAAAAGAAAAGGAAAGAGAAAGTTGTCGTGTTGCTCTCACTGCTTCCACGGGCTGGCTTAATCCTCCAGACCTCGTCGAGACTTGTACTCCGGATCCTTATCCCGCTCCGAAGATCTTCAGCTACCACTCCCCTCAACTAAACTATAGGATATCCCTTATCGTCGAGGCTCAACCCTACACTCGAGAAGAAAGAAAAATGAAAATTGAAAACTAGACTGGAGCTTATCACGAAATTCTTATTGGCTAGGAACTTGGAAATGCTCCTGTTCCGAGTGATTCTGGTGTGGTTCAACAACTGGGGGAATGCATCTATTTATAGGAGTAGAAATGGGGCTGAAAACAGTGAAAATTCGATGTGGGACGCCAAAAATACCGTCAACACGAGCTGCAACACGGGCAGGAACACGGGTAGAACACGCCCGTGCTTGGCTCAACACGGCCAGCAACACGGGCAGGAACACACCCGTGTTGGCCTTTTTTCCCTAGAAATTTCACTTTTAGTCCCTAATTTCTTCCTTTCTTCAATTTTGGTCCCTGAAACTTCTGAAATCAAAAAAAAAAAAAACCAAAAATATTTAACCTTTTATCTTCGAACTTCTAACTATATTTGCATCTTATCTATCTTTGTACTCTTTGTTTGCAATTGTATGACTGCCTCTGGGGATGAACTCCGAGAAAGGTTTGACAATCCCGAAATCTTAATCCACAGAGCTAGAGGTGCAAGGAGAAAACTAATCTTACCAGAAATGGCAGCTCAACAACCACCACCACCACCAATGGAAACTTACATCCAGCAGCAGAACATACCTATGTGTAGTGCTATAAGGTTGCCCGAAGGAGATAGGTATGACTTGAAACCGGGAGTTCCGCAATTGGTAATCACAAGGTCACAATTCGGAGGATTACCATCCGAGGACCCAATGGAACATTTATCCGAGGACCAGCTGCTAGAATCTTGGACATAAGGAGAGCAATATCAAGTTTCTCGCAAGCAGAGGATGAAATTGTTGTCTACACTTGGGAAAGAATGAAGCAGTTATTAAGAGCATGCCCTCAACATGGATTTCGTGAACCACTCGTATTACAGCAGTTCTACGGAGGAATGAACGAGCGAGGAAAGCAAATACTGGATGGGCTGAACCCTCAAGGAGGTTTTAATGGAATGAATGAGATAGATACAACTAATGCATTGGAAAGGATGAGCAAAACAAATAAAAATTGGAGGACAAGTGTAAGGGCGAAACCTCGGAAACAGCTAGCTAACATGGCAAACTCCTCTTTGGATGAGCAAATTGAGAGTTTAAAGGCTCAATTTAATAATCAACTGACTGCTCTTCAAGGAAGAAACGTTCAAACGGTATATCAAGTCTGTGAGTTTTGTCAAGGACCGCATTTCAGTGGTGATTGTTTTGGCAATGGAATTCTGACTATCCCAGAAGAAATGGAGTATGTGGATGCTGCTAATACAGCACCTACGAGGAATTCTTATAACCCAAAATGGAGGAATCATCCCGGATTTAGTTGGAAGCAGTGGTCGGATAAGATTAAGGGTAAACAACGAAGATATTACTTTCAATTTGAAATCTACCCTTAGACACCCTGCACATTTAGATGATATCTGTTTTTCTGTGGATATTATTGATCATTATGTGGAAAATAGCAAGCCTGAATTTTTGTCCGACGATCCTGTCTTAGTTGCTCTATGTGAAGAAGAAGAAGCTGAAGAGGATTCCGAAAATCCTATCACTGAAGGTAATGTGGAATCCCATAATTCTAACCTATTTTCTGAGATAGGTGATTCCGAGCTCAAACATGAAAAGACATCTTTCGAGGATCCGCCTGATTTGGAACTGAAGGCATTACCAAATCACTTGTGTTATGGCTTCCTAGATGAAGATAAGAAACTTCCTATCATTCTTTCCGCCGAATTGACGGAAGAGCAAAGGAAGTTGACTCCGAATGCACTCAAGAAGTATAAGAGAACATTTGCCTATAAGATTGCTGATATTCCAGGTATTAATCGGAGTTTTTGCTCTCATAAAATTCTGTTAGAATCCGATTATTAGCCTTGTGTGCAACCTCGGAGGAGATTAAATCCTAATATGTGTGATGTAGTGAAAAAGGAAGTAATTAAATTGTTAGATGTTGGACTTATCTACCCTATATATGATAGTGAGTGGGTTAGCCCTGTACAAATAGTACCGAAAAAGGGAGGAATTACAGTTGTGAAAAATGAGCATAATGAATTAATTCCTACTAGAACTGTAACTGGCCACAGAGTTTGTATTGATTATAGGAAATTAAACACCGCAACTCGAAAAGACCACTTCCCTCTTCCTTTTATTGACCAAATGCTAGAAAGGCTTTCTGGACATATGTTTTATTGCTTTTTAGATGGGTTTTCTGGTTACTTCCAAATTCCTATTGCACCCGATTATCAACATAAAACTACTTTTACAAGTCCCTTTGGAACATTTTCATATAGAAGAATGCCTTTTGGATTATGTAATGCACCTGCTACATTTCAGAGATGCATGATTGCTATTTTTGAAAACATGTTAGGTGATTCTATGAAAGTATTTATTGGTGATTTTTTTGTGTTTGGTGATTCTTTTATGACTTGCCTGCGAAATTTGGAATACATGCTTAAAAGATGTATAAAATCGAATCTAGTGCTTAATTGGGAGAAATGTCACTTTATGGTAAAAGAAGGAATTGTACTTGGTCACAAAATTTCCCGTTTAGGTATTGATAACATCAAATATGATCATGATTTGAGATATAAATTGTGCATGATTTGTGATTATAATTGTATTAAATTGAGATAAATTGATTGATTTTGGGTTTAATTGCAAATATTCTGTTTCGGGTAACTTCTCGGGCAAATTGGTGAAAAAAAAAGATAAATTCAGAGGCAAAAGTGCAACATTCTGGAAATACGCTACGCCCGTAGCCGAGTAAACGCCCGTTGCCCTTTTGTGCATAACGCCCGTAGTGGATTAAACGCCCGTTGCCCTGTGTGCATTACGCCCGTATGAATAGCTCGTCTCCCTTACGCCCGTGGCACTCTGGATCAAACGCCCGTAAGGCGTAACTGCTTCTAAATGCTCGTATAGCATAGAGGGCTACGCCCGTAAGGATGCTCTGTCCAGAATATTTTTTATGTAAAATGACGATTTTACCCCTGGTTTAGTAGATCTATAAATACTAGAATTTTTAGCATTAATTAGATTGGCTTGTGGATTAGATTGTATTTCATATTGATCTAGATATTGAATATCATATTAGGTTTTTCTTCAATTTCACATATTTTTGGTATAGACTTTGGGGAATTTTTCTATCACTTTGATTGAATATCTTTGATTAGATAATTCCCTAGGTTGTTTTAGTGAATAAATGTTTCTAGTTAGGTTGTGAAATCTCTCCTTGGTCTATGAGGTAGAGTTTTGTGACTTGATCAAGAGGATTTTGAGCTACTTCAACCATTCAAGCTTCAAGGAGCAAGAAGAGGATTCAAGAAGAAAGTTGAGGTGTAGAGATCTTTCCGGATTCAATTGACAACTGGTTTTGGAATTATTTTCTTACCTTCTTCAAGTATTTTTGTTGATAATTCTTGTAATCTAGTTTACCAACCTAATAGGAACTCTCTTCTCCTACATTTCTTTAGAGTAGAAGTGGTTGGTTTCATGTTATACTTTCACTATGAGATTGATCTATTGTGAGTTGATTGTTATGATTTCATTAACTTGAATTGTAATTTCAATTATGGCTTTGATTTGATTGTTTATCTTGAGTTGAGCTCTAATTCGATCTTGTGGTTCGGGTTAACACTAATTGTTAAGCCGGACCTTGGATATACGATTAGTGCTAGATTAGTTGGATTGTCTTCCTATTGATGTACGGACCTTGGATGATTAGTAGGGATTTGATCTTACTAATATATTAGAGTTGTTCTTCACGTATGAATTTCTTTCAACGACACGTATTGAGGAAGTTCATCATTAGACTCGGATTTGGTGAAATTGTAATAGTTGAATCATGATACTTGATTTTGTTGTGAAGTGTATCCTCCACTCTTTCTAATGTGTTTAG
>JAHSUH010000103.1:0-28747 GCA_025388415.1 Cynanchum wilfordii
AAAATAATTGAATAAATAATACTAAAATTAATAAGAATTTTCAAAGTTAAAATAGGTTTGTCACTAATAAAATAACTCAATTAGGCAGAGTACCTATCGAAATAGTTTAGTAAATATAGTACTATTCAGATTTTAAATTTATAAAAATCGTTTTTCCCTAAGACTTCTATTAAATTCTAGTGTGGAAAATATAATCAAACTAATTATGGATATGATTTGTGAATAAGGATCATTCAACAAGTAAATCAACCAATATCAAGAATGATAAGATTGATTTCTAAATCCTAGAAAACAAAGTAAAATTCAGCAAAGTAGAAGATCAAGCAAGTAATGGAAGGTAGAAACTCATAAGAAATAATAGGAGAAATGAAGGATACAAACTACTAGGGGCAAGATTAATCATGAAATAACTATCATAATCTCACCAATATTCAAGTCTAGAGTAGAATTTCTTCCATACGATTTGTGGCAAGAAACTCATTGATTTAAGAACACTTGAATGTTGACAAGATCAAATCTCCCATTAATCATCCTAGTTCGGTCTATCAAAAGGAAATCTAATCGAATCAACTTGGCACTAATTGTTGTCCTAGTCCGGCCTAACAATTAGTGTTAATCCGGAACTACAACCTCAAATCAAAGCTCAACACTCAAGATAAAATTCAGATCCAAAGCTATGAATGAAATTGTAATTCAAATTAATAACACTACAACAATTATCCATGAAAACCATAATTTGCCCAAAGTAATTGTAGAATAATACCAACCACTTCTACCTAAAAGAAATGTAGAGAGAAGAGTTCCTGGGTTGGTGTCTAATTACACGATTGAAATTCAAACAAATCAAAGAAAGAAGTGTAACCTCTTCAACCTCCTTTTTTATCAAACTTCTCTTCTTCAAATCTCCTAGTTGATGAAGTTGATTCTTCTCTTGCAAGACTCTAAAGAAATTCCTTATGGTTGAGGCAACTTCTCACAAGATCTCACAAGGTAATCACTCAACTCACAACTAATGAACTAGATCTCAAAATTATGAAGATATAAGAGTATAGATCTAATTCAAAACCCTAAAAAGTATTACAAAATCACTTTGATAGCATAACCCTTCCAAAATACAAGCCTATCTTAACCTTATGCTCCTCTTCCAACCTCTAAATAATGGTAAAAATCCCAATATTTATAGATAACCAAAATAGGGGTAAAATAGTCATTTTACATAAAAAGAATCTAGACAGCACATCACTACGGGCGTAGCCCCTTGGCATTACGGGCGTAATGAGGCGGTTAAAGGGCAACGGGCGTAAAAAAAAGGGTAACGGGCGTAGAACAAAAAATTGCAAAAAATCATCCACACGGGCGTGTTGATGGCCGTGTTCATGGCTGAGCCCGTGTTGCTGGGCGTGTTCAGCCTTCCGGTTGGGCATGTTCAGCGCTGAGCGCGTGTTCATGGGCTAGATTTGTAAATCTTTCCGGAAATTACATATTTAGTTCCCCGAACTTTGCTCTTTTGATCAATTAGCTCCACAAACTTCCTGAAAATAGAAATATCACAATTAAGTGCACAATTAACATATTTATCTCAATTTACTCTAATAATCCTCAACAATTATGCACAAATACCCTTCCAAAACATTATCAAATCTAGCGTTATCAAGATTCTTACAACTTACAACAAGTGAAAGAGTTCTCAAAGTATAGAAAATAGCAAAGTATAGATCTAATTCAAAACCCTAAAACAAGTATTACAAAGTTACTTTGATAGCATAACCCTTCCAAAATACAAGCCCATCCTCAACCTTATGCCACTTTTCCAACCTCTAAGCCAACCTTAATCCAACCTCTAAATAATGGTAAAAATCCCAATATTTATAGATAACTGAAACAGGGGTAAAATTGTAATTTTACACAACGGATTCTGGAACTTTGGCTCAACACGACCGTAGTCCCTTATGCACTACGGGCGTAGGGAAGCAGTTAAGGGCAACGGGCGTAGAACAAAAAGGTCAACGGGCGTAAAATAAAAATTGCAAAATCATCAACACGGGCGTGTTCATGGCCGTGTTTATGGTCGTGTTCACCGCCGAGCCCGTGTTGTTGGGCGTGTTCATCGCTGAGCGCGTGTTCTTGGGCGTGTTCATGCGCTGTTTTAGGCAGTTATTCTCTAAGGGCGTAGAAGACCTTCTAGGGGCGTAGTATACTTCCGGAAATTACATATTTAGTCCCGAAATTCACTCTTTTGATCAATTAGCCCCACGAACTTCCTAAAAATAGAAATATCACAATTAAATGCACAATTAACATATTTATCTCAATTTACTCTAATAAACCTCAACAATTATGCACAAATACCCTTCCAAAACATTACCAAATTTAGCGTTATCATAATACCCCACAACTGATGTGTTATTTTGAGTTATAAATAAATAATAAAAATATTCGAATAAATAATACTAAAAATAATAGGAATCTTCAAAGTTAAAATAGGTTTGTCACTAATAAAATAACTCAATTAGGCAGAGTACCTATCGAAATAGTTTAGTAAATAAGGTGATATTCAGATTTTAAATTTATTAAAATCGTTTTTCCCTAAGACTTCTATTAAATTCTAGTGTGGAAAATATAATCAAACTAATTATGGATATGATTTGTGAATAAGGATCATTCAACAAGTAAATCAACCAATATCAAGAATGATAAGATTGATTTCTAAATCCTAGAAAACAAAGTAAAATTCAGCAAAGTAGAAGATCAAGCAAGTAATGGAAGGTAGAAACTCATAAGAAATAATAGGAGAAATGAAGGATACAAACTACTAGGGGCAAGATTAATCATGAAATAACTATCATAATCTCACCAATATTCAAGTCTAGAGTAGAATTTCTTCCATACGATTTGTGGCAAGAAACTCATTGATTTAAGAACACTTGAATGTTGACAAGATCAAATCTCCCATCAATCATCCTAGTTCCGGTCCATCAATAAGAAATCTAATCGAATCAAGTTGGCACTAATTGTTGTCCTAGTTCCGGCCTAACAATAAGTGTTAATCCGAAACTACAACCTCAAATCAAAGCTTGACACTCAAGATAAAATTCAGATTTAAAGCTATGAATGAAATTGCAATATCAAATTAATAACACTATAACAATCATCCATGAAAAACCATAATTTGCCCAAAGTAATTGTAGAATAATACCAACCACTTCTACCTAAAAGAAATGTAGAGAGAAGAGTTCCTAGGGTTGGTGTCTAATTACAAGATTGAAATTCAAACAAATCAAAGAAAGAAGAGTAACCTCTTCAACCTCCTTTTTGATCAAACTTCTCTTCTTCAAATCTCCTAGTTGATGAAGTTGATTCTTCTCTTGCAAGACTCTAAAGAAATTCCTTATGGTTGAGGCAACTTCTCACAAGATCTCACAAGGTAATCACTCAACTCACAACTAATGAACTAGATCTCAAAATTATGAAGATATAAGAGTATAGATCTAATTCAAAACCCTAAAAAGTATTACAAAATCACTTTGATAGCATAACCCTTCCAAAATACAAGCCAATCTAATTAATGCTAAAAATCCTAATATTTATAGATAAACTAAACCAGGGGTAAAATCGTCATTTTACATAAAAGATTCTGGACAGAGCATCATTACGGGCGTAGCCCTCTATGCTTTACGGGCGTTTAGATGCGGTTATTCCCTACGGGGTTTGATCCAGAGTGCCACGGCCGTAAAGAAGACAGTTAATTCATACGGGCGTAATGCACACAAGGCAAGGGGCGTTTACTCCGCTACGGGCGTATGTCCTCGTGAACGGGCGTAGCGTATTTCCAGAATATTGCACTTTTGCCTCTGAATTTATCTTTTTTCACCAATTTGCCCCGAAGTTACCCGAAACATAATATTTGCAATTAAGCCCAAAATCAATCAATTTATCTCAATTTAATACAATTATATTCACAAATCATGCACAAATTATATCTCAAAACATGATCATATTTGATGTTATCAACAACTTAACCTTTGCTTGTCCTCAAGCAAATCAAAGAAGGAATTTGAACAAACAAATCATTGAAGAGAAGTTCATAAATGTTTTCTCAAGGAATTCAAACTAACTAGTTTACTTTTCAAAGATCTCATAAACAAAGTGTTTACAGAAATGATTCACTTCTATACCTCATCAAGTGTTTTCATGTTTAAGTCAAGAAAAATCAATTTGAACAAATCATTTTCAACTTAAATACCGGAAATGATCATAAAAGCATCCTGAGTGAAGTGTGTGTTCTATCTCAATTAGTGATACAAATAGCAAATTTCTTCCCGAAGCAAATTACTCAAATAGTGGTTCGGTCAATCGAAAACTTCAACAACGAGACATAATCACAATCAAATCTCAAGAAACAAGCCACTTATTCAAAAGTAAATTTTTATTCAATTTATTCTCTTTTATTCAAGGTTTTTATTGTTTCCTTAACAATATCAACTTTAACTACCCTTGTAGCGAGTTCCACTCCGATGACTCCCAGATCCCAAGGACCTTAGTGCACCGGGCATTCAATTCCCATAAGAAGTGGTGCTCAAGTAGCAAAGGATACATGCAAATAACCTTTTATTCAATTTATTCAACGAAAATAATAAAAATGTGGCAAGTCTCTCAAAGAATTTTTTTCAAGTGAAAATTCAAGTCATTTCCATTCCCAAAAGACTTAATACTATTCAAATAAATGTCAAAAAGTAGTCCACTAATCAAAACAACCAACCAAGAATAGCTATGTCAAAAGAGTTTTTTTAAGGATTTTCCTATAATCATGCTCGTACCAAGTATCAACAAGATGAAACAAATCAAATCTCGAGACTTTTAACAATCAACAAATAGTTTATATCATTGGCTAAGCGAAACAAATTCCCACAAGAAGTTCACAAATAATCTTTTCAAGTAAACTAATCATTTTGAGAAATTCGAAAAATTTAGCAATTTGTTTGAAAATATTTGCAAATTGAGATAAAACGAGCACACACCTACCCCACAACTTGAATATTACATTGTCCTCAATGTAAAAAGCGAATACCCCACAACTTATTTGAAAAATAAATAAGTGCGAGAAAACTATAAATACAAAACGGGAATACGTGCGAAAAACTAGAAAAATAAAAACAAGAAAATTTTATTTAAAACGGGAAGGTAAACTATGAACACAAAAGATAATCATAAAAATCCTAAATAAATCAAATAGTAAATCTCGAGCAAAAA
The DNA here is from genome assembly GCA_025388415.1 of Cynanchum wilfordii. Taxonomy (NCBI): domain Eukaryota; kingdom Viridiplantae; phylum Streptophyta; class Magnoliopsida; order Gentianales; family Apocynaceae; genus Cynanchum; species Cynanchum wilfordii. The sequence continues at coordinate 5,251 of JAHSUH010000103.1, forward strand.
CAACTAAAAAGCAAATAAATAAAGCAAATAAACCCTATCCGGAACATTCAGGAACTAACATAATAAACATAAAAGGGCCTATACTGGAACATCCAGTAACTAAGAAAGCGATATAGACAATAAGTGAACGCCAAAAACCAAGTATGACTCGATAAAAGCGGTAAAAGGAAAGGGAAGAAAGACAAATCTTGTTTCCGAGCAAGCATGCTTGGAACTTATTCCTTTCTTAGGAGCTTCTTCCTTCTTCAATGACTTTTATAAGGCTCGCTTTGTCCTCCCTAACAACTTCATCTTTCGATGCATCCGATGGAATTTTGTTTGGTGCTGTTAGGGAGTGATCATTTTTGCTCGTTCTGAAAATTGCTTGGAAAATTGTCCCACTTGCATTTCCAGGTTTTGTAGTGAAGCCTATTTATTCCTGTTTTACCTTCAACAAACAATCAAGAAGGATAGAATACAACAAAACAAAGAAGAAAGAAATTACAAGATTAAAAATGTCCTACTACAAACGATCTAGTAAAAAAAATTAAAAGATTGAGAAAAACAAGATGAAAGAAATCACATTACCTTCAAAACAAGAAATGAGAGATTAGTAAGAAAAAATGCAAAAGAACCAAATGATACCAAAAGAATAATACATAAGACAAAATGAGAAGAAAAGAAAAATAGTATGCAGAATTAAATAAAGGCATGCATAAAAATTAAAGAATGAAATGAATTGAATTGGAAGAATGAAATGAATAGAAATGCAAACAGACGAGAAAACTTTTAAAAGAATTAAAATGGAAAATAAAAAGAAACAAAGTTGAATAGCATGCAAAAATGAATAGAAAAAGTAAAGAAAATAACAACTGAATCTGGCCGAAATTTTTTTGAGGAAAATAAATTGAAAGATAAATTATTCATGTTATCGGGTACTGCCAAAAACAGAGGAAAAATCAAGGGAAAATGCAGGGAAAAGTGAAATTTCAGTTCTGGAATTTTTGTTCAAAACAGAGAAAATACAGAGTTGTACATAAATTATCTACTGGAATTTTCTGCAAAACAGAGGAATTTGCATACTGGAATTTTCAAAATGAACAGAGCAGTTTGCATACTGCAATTGTTGGAAAAATTACAGCAGAGGCAGAGAAGAATACTCACTGGAATTTTACACAAAAATAGAACAAAACATGCAATAGCTACTGGATTAAATACAAGGCAATAGTGCATAAAAATATGCCACTGAACGAAAATTCAGTGAACTTATATATACATAAATAATTCATCTAGCTACTGGAAATTGAAAAACAAAAGAAATGAGATTACATACAACTAATGTATCTAATGCCCTAATTACAATACCATGCAAAATGAATTTACAAAGAAACCATACACTAACTAATCTAGGAAGACAATCAAACTAATTTAGCACTAATCGTATATCCAAGGTCCGGCTTAACAATTAGTGTTAACCCGAACCACAAAATCGAATTATAGCTCAACTCAAGATAAACAATCAAATAAAAGCCATAATTGAAATTGCAATTCAAGTTAATGAAATCATAACAATCAACTCACAATAGATCAATCTCATAGTGAAAGTATAACATGAAACCAACCACTTCTACCCTAAAGAAATGTAGAAGAAGAGAGTTCCTATTGGGTTGGTAAACTAGATTACAAGAGTTATCAACAAAAATACTTGAAGAAGGTAAGAAAATAATTCCAAAACCAGTTTTCAATTGAATCCGGACAGATCTCTACACCTCAACTTTCTTCTTGAATCCTATTCTTGCTCCTTGAAGCTTGAATGATTGAAGTAGCTCAAAATCCTCTTGATCAAGTCACAAAACTCTACCTCATAGACCAAGGAGAGATTTCATAACCTAACTAGAAACATTTATTCACTAAAACAACCTAGGGAATTATCTAATCAAAAGTATTCAATCAAAGTAATAGAAAATTCCCCAAATTCTATACCAAAATATATGAAATTGAAGAAGAACCCAATATGATATTCAATATCTAAAACAATGTGAGATACTAACCAATCTAATTAATGCTAAAAATTCTAATATTTATAGGTAAATTAATTAGGGGTAAAATCGTCATTTTACAAAAAAAGAATCTGGACAGAGCATCACTACGGGCGTGGCCCTATATGCTTTACGCGGGCGTATTGCTGCAGTTATGCCCCTACGGGCGTATGATCCAGAGTGCCACGACCGTAGAGAGGGTAGTTAATTCATACGGGCATGATGCACAAAAGGGCAACGGGCGTTTAGCTCCTACGGGCGTATACCATCCTTCAAGGGCGTAGCATATTTCCAAAATGTTGCACTTTTGCCTCGAATTTGTCTTTTTACACCAATTTACCCGAAGTTACCTAAAACAGAATATTTGCAATTAAACCCAAAATCAATCAACTTAGCTCAATTTAATACAATTATATTCACAAATCATGCACAAATTATATCTCAAAACATGATCATATTTGATGTTATCACACGTCTAATCGTAATATATGTGTTTTTGGTTTATTGTCTTTGTGTGGGGTCTTGCGTCTCTTATATTACCTTGTGTTTCTATCATCATGTATTTGTATGATTCTTGGCTTGCGTCCAGGAGATTTGTTAGAAGTCTAAGAACAACTTTGTTATTTGCAGATTCTTATCGTTTGTTTACTAGCTTGCGTCTCATAATGTCTTCCACTGATAAACCTCGCAGTATTTTCTTTTCCTTCTTTTATTAAAATGTCATCTAGTTCATCTGCTTTTGCTGAGAGTGGGCATGTGAGTGAAAAGGAATCATCTATGATGAGTGCACAAAATAAAACATTTAGAATATCAACAGATGAAAGTTCTGCAGGCAGTTCGGATGAAAGATTAAGGAATGAATTGTTAGTAGCGTCTAAGGACGTAATAGAATCACAGCGAGATGTAGGAGATGCATCTGTTGTAACTAAAAGTCATGTGAGGGGTAGTGCAACGGATGAAGGCTTGCGGTTTCCAAGAGAAGAAAGAAGAGAATATAATTTTGAGAATATAAAAGTAGTAATGTTGGGTTATAAGAGGAGGAAAGATGGAAAGGCATATAAGACGGTGTATAGATGTTGGGGACAAGAATGGTCATTTCCATCCTAAATGAAGCAGAAGAAGATATCATGGAGCATTATGTCCCTCCAAAACAAAGTGAAGTGAAGGAATGTCCCGACATTTGTCTATCAATTCATAAAGAGAGGGACTTAGCTGAAGCACAATATTTGAATGTATTTTCCAAATTATGTCAAGAAAAAGAGGAAGGGTTGAGAGCTGATTTAGATATTGGTGCAGAATATGAATTGATTTTTCCAAATGAAAAAATTCCAGTATCGTCTGTGCCACCTAGATGTCTATCTGTATATTTAGCGCAATTTCAGGCTGGTCTAAGGTTTCCTCTACATTCGTTGTTTGTTGATGTGTTAAAGTTTTGGAAGATTCAGCTAGGTCAATTGACTCCAAATGGTGTACGAGTGATTATTGGATTCATTATGTTATGTAAGACGCAAGGTGTACCAGTGAATTTGGAAGCATTTAGGCATTACTTTTACATTTCACAAAAGTTTGGGACGAAGGAAGGTCGTGGTTATTTTTATTTTACCAAAAGGCCACGTTCCGTAAGTTTGATGGATCAACCAACGAGTAATCATGGTTGGAAGCAATTTTTTATGTTTGTGAGACATCCAAGCTTTCAGACACAAGATATAGTTCATTCATGGAATATACGAAACTACTTTGACAATTCATATGATCGATACAAGGATGATGACATTAGAACGAGTATAGTTGCTCGATTAAATGCTATTGGCTTTGTTTTAAATATGTATTTGGATTGGCCGGAAGAACTTCTGAGGATGAGCGGTTTAACTGGAAATCATATTTCCAATGTGGAAATATTAAGTAAGGATGTTATATGCAAGCTAAATAAGAAGTTGTTTATTGTTCTTCTTTCGTCTAACTTGTAATTTATTTTGCAGGAGCCTCATTCCTTGGTTATATTGCTCAAATGATGGAAAAACCAACAAAAAGGAAGAATGAGAGTGAGTCTCTTGTCTATTCCTTTAAGGTATCGGATGTCCCTCCCAATAGTGGAAGTTATTCTTTTGATGGCGTATTCTATTATATTCCGGGCAAGTATAGGGAGAGTAACAAGAAGACGAAGGTGCCAGAACCAACCGAGGCGTGGTCTAAAAAAGTAAAAAATTATGAAGATGCGACTCTTCCTTTGGTTACAATATCCAAGGAGAAAGATAAGGACGTAGTGAAGGTGCGGCCGAAAAAACTTAAAGCAATTTCATCGGTGGCTCAAAAACAGAAGGAGCGTCCGTCCAAAGAATCTGTTCCTTCAGTGAAGGGAAAAGAGAAAGTTGTAACTGAAGAGAGTCCTGCTGGAGAAGTGCCTACCAAATTCATTCCAAATTGGAATATTATAGAAGGAATGAAATTATCATCCGGTCAACAATATATGGAGTATTTGATGGCTAGCGTGCCTCCAGCCGAAAGTGTATCATTAACAATTTAAGATTCTGCTTTGTTTATGTCGACGTGGTGATGTGTTATTTGAGTTATATATAAATAATAAAAATAATGTAAATAATCGAATAAATAATACTAAAAATAATAGGAATCTCTAAGATTAAAATAGGTTTGTCACTAATAAAATAACTCAATAAGGAAGAGCACCTATCGAAATAGTTTAGTAAATAAGGTGGTATTCAGATTTTAAATTTATACAAATCGTTTTTCCCTAAGACTTCTATTAAATTCTAGTGTGTAAAACATAATCAAACTAATTATGAATATGATTTGTGATTAAGGATCATTCAACAAGTAAACCAACCAATATCAAGAATGATAAGATTGATTTCTAAGTCCTAGAAAGCAAAGTAAATGAACAAAGTAAGGAACAAAGCAAGTGAAGTAAAAATCATGGATGAGATAATATTGAATATGTGAAGAACTCACTAAACACATTAGAGAGAGTGGAGGATACACTTCACAACAAAATCAAGTATCATGATTCAACTATTACAATTTCACCGAATCCGAGTCTAAAGATGAACTTCCTCAATACGTGTCGTTGAAAGAAATTCATACGTGAAGAACAACTCGAATATATTAGGAAGATCAAATCCCTACTAATCATCCAAGGTCCGGTACATCAATAGGAAGACAATCCAACTAACCTATCACTAATTGTATATCCAAGGTTCGGCTTAACAATTAGTGTTAACCCGAACCACAAGATCGAATTAGGGCTCAACTCAAGATAAACAATCAAATCAAAGCCATAATTGAAATTGCAATTCAAGTTAATGAAATCATAACAATCAACTCACAATAGATCAATCCCATAGTGAATGTATAACATGAAACCAACCACTTCTACTCTAAAGAAATGTAGGAGAAGAGAGTTCCTATTAGGTTGGTAAACTAGATTACAAGAATTATCAACAAAAATACTTGAAGAAGGTAAGAAAATAATTCCAAAACCAGTTGTCAATTGAATCCGGAAAGATCTCTTCACCTCAACTTTCTTCTTGAATCCTCTTCTTGTTCCTTGAAGCTTGAATGGTTGAAGTAGCTCAAAATCCTCTTGATCAAGTCATAAAACTCTACCTCATAGACCAAGGAGAGATTTCATAACCTAACTAGAAACATTTATTCACTAAAACAACCTAGGGAATTATCTAATCAAAGTTATTCAATCAAAGTAATAGAAATTCCCCAAAGTCTCTACCAAAGATATATGAAATTGAAGGAAAACCTAATATGATATTCAATATCTAAGAACAATGTGTAATATAATCTGATCCTCAAGCCAATCTAATTAAGGCTAAAAATTCTAGTATTTATAGATCTACTAAACTAGGGGTAAAATCATCATTTTACATAAAAATTATGCTATACGGGCGTTTAGAAGCAGTTACTCCTTACGGGCGTTTGATCTAGAGTACCACGGGCGTAAGGGAGACAGTTAATTCACACGGGCGTAAGGCACACAGGGCAACGGGCGTTTAATCCGCTACGGGCGTTATGCACAAAGGGCAACGGGCGTTTACTCAGATACGGGCGTAAGACATCATCCACGGGCGTAGCGAATTTCCAGAATGTTGCGCTTTTGCTTCTGAATTTATCTTTTTTCACCAATTTGCCCCAAAAGTTACCTGAAACAGAATATTTGCAATGAAACCCAAAATCAATCAATTTATCTCAATTTAATACAATTATAATCACAAATCATGCACAATTTATATCTCAAATCATGATCATATTTGATGTTATCACGTGGGTTCAACGGAAATGCGAGGTATCATGTTAAAATTGTTTAAGTTATAGTATATTTATGTATATATATATATATAATCCAAACATGAATGAATTTTATGTTCTTTGCTGAAGGCATGGTGGGTGGATGCGGAGATGATTCTTAGAAGTCAAGCTTTGGAGAATCGTCTAGAAAAAGAGAGGGGCTTGCGCCAAATTTTGAAGACCGAGAACCAAAAATTGAAAACAAACAATGAATCAATGATAACCGAGAAGGAGAAGCATGTGGCTGAATTGCAGTTGGTAAAGGAGGAAACATCCGACTTGAAGAAAAAGATGGAAGACATGGAATTGAAGTTGTTGAAGTTGGAAGAAGAATGTGAAGAAGAAAGGTCTGCGAAGAAGAAATGGGAGGTGGCTGCCGGGGAAATAAAAAAGAAATATGAAGACGAAAAAGGGGATATGCAGAGCGAATTGGCGAATGAATGCATAAAGAAGTTCTTGAAATCTTAAAAGTATAAATTCTTCTGTGATAGAATGAATTATGGTACAGTTACTTCAGTTTTTAAGACTGTTGAAGAATGTATTCATGAGAAGCATCCAGATTTCAAATTTCCAAACAAGTATCAGCAATACTTGGATCCTGCCAATGCTGAAAAGTATGTAGTACCATGGCATGATTCTTTTGGATCGTCTAAGTACTTTCAGCCATTTCCAACATCGCCTTCATCATATGCTGAAGATGAAGCTATATCCGAAGGTGATGGTGATGAACACAACCCTGAAGGTAGAGCAAATTAAGTTGTAGATGATATTACTATATGAAATCCAACAAACGATTGAGTCTTATGTTGTAAAAGTTTGTGTTGAATATTGACTATTTGTGATTTGCTTTTGAAAATGAAATGCATGGTTACGTTGTTCTTCATAACATTCTGTGAATATAAGTGCAATTATGTGCTCGCAACCAAAATAGGTTAAATATGATAATAACCAAGAAAAAATATTCTTAGGCAAAGAAAAAACTTCAATTCCATGTGTTAAATGGAAGGTAAAGAACTGAACAAAACTATGGCTAGAATAGTTCGTGTTAAATGGAAGGTAAAGAACTGAACAAAACTATGGCTAGAATAGTTCTATGGAAAAAAGAGAAAAAGGAAACAAGTGCCTTCATCTGAAGGACTTAAGCATAGTATTTTTGCAAATTTATAGCATTCCATGTTCCGGCAACCTCTCGGCCATCTATGTCTTGTAACTTGTAACTTCCATTTCCATAATCGGTTTTGATGATATACGGACCTTCCCAACTCTCGATCCAATTTCCTGGGGCCGGTTCCTGTCGACTAACAGCATTTTTCCGTAAAACCAAATCTCCTTTAACTAAAGGACGCAACCGAATTTTCTTATTATGTTGTTTTGCCAACTGCATCTTGCTGCGAGTCTCTTTAGCCACAATATCTTGTCGCTTGGTTTCCAACAACTCAAAATTTTCTATCAATTTTTTATCATTGACGTCTGCATTAGCAAAGTCGATACGCATTGATGGACTTCCTATTTCCACCGGGCACTGCCGCTCTGTTCCAAAACATAAGGTAAAAGGAGATTCACCAGTTCTTGCATTTGGAGTAGTGCGATAAGACCATAATACATTAGGTAATTTATCAACCCATTTGCTTTTGTAATCATCTAAACGTTTCTTCAAACCTTGCTTTATAATTCTATTTGTAACTTCAGCAAGACCATTCGTCTGTGGATGGCCAATGAAGTGAATCGATGGTCGATTTGTAAATCATCGCATAATGCCCGAAATTCACGGGCTTCAAACTGTTTTCCATTATCGATGATAAGGACACGAGGGACACCAATGCGAGTGATAATATGCTCCCAAAAGAAATCTTTGGCTTTTTTGGCTGTGATGGTTGTGGTTGCTTTGGCTTCGGCCCATTTTGTAAAATAATCCACAGCAACAAACAAAAACTCATTTCCCCCTGAAGCCTTGGGAAAAAGGCCAACAATATCCATCCCCCATTAGTAGAAAGGAATCCGTGTTGATAGAGAATGTAATTCATGGGTTGGAAGGTGATGTACATTTGCATGAATCGACATTTGAAACATTTCCGGACAAAAGCTATGGCATCAGCTTCCATGGTAGGCCAAAAATAACCTGCACGCATGACTTTTCTTGTTAAGCTTTTTGCTCCAATATGAGCTCCACAAATTCCTTCAAGAATTTCTCTCAAGACATAATTACCTTCATCTTCTGTAATGCATTTGAGTAACGACCATGAAAAAGTTTGCCTATATAAATGTCCTTTGATCAAAGTATATCTGGGACTTGTTGTTTTGATCCGTCTGGATTCAGTGGCATCGTCTGGTAAAATTCCATGTTGAATGTATTGAACAATTGGAGTCATCCAAGTTGACACGGTGACAGATGCTACTATAGCTTCGTCGATGGACCTTTGTGTTAAAGGTTACATCCAACTTCCCGCAATCTTTCCTCCTGTTTGTAATTTAGACAACATATCAGCTTCACTGTTTAAGCAACATGGTATGTGTTCTACCTTTATAATATCAAAATATGTCATAAGGTTTTGTACCTTGGTCAGATATAGACGCATGATTGGGCTATTGGCCTCGTACGTCCGATTGGCATGACCTTCTATCACCTGTGAATCGGTTTTCGCAGTTAATTGCTTAGTACCATAAGAAATAGTTGTACACAGCATGACGATTAAAGCTTCGTATTTAGATTCATTATTGGTAACAGGAAAGTGATATTTCAGAGCATAAGCAAATCGGGTACCTTCTGGACTTTGCAATATAAAGCCGGAGCCTTGTGTTTCTTTTCCTGAGGAACCGTCTACATGTGCAGTCCAATGAAGTTGTGAATCAAATTATCGGTTGTGTGATTAGCACATTCAAGGATGAAATCCGAAAGGGCTTGTGCCTTGATAGTTTTCCGTGAACGATATTCAATGTCATTCCAAAAAGTTCAATGGCCCATTTCATAAGGCGACCAGATGCGTCTGGTTGGTGTAAAATTTGTCTCATCGGTATATTAGTATATACATGAATAGTGTGAGCCTGAAAGTAAGGCTTTAGCTTCCGTGCAGTGATGACAATCATCAAAATATGTTTCTCAGGAGCGAAGTATCGTGACTTGGAACCTTGCAAAAGATGACTCGAGATAGTAAATGAGGCGTTGTTGTTGTTCTAGTAATGACAGACGGAGCCCAAGGAGAATTCCGATATGGAAATGTGCAAATTGAGGATTTCACCATCTGTTGGAGACGTAAGCAAGGGGGGTTTGCTAAGATATTCTTTCAAATGCTCAAAGGCTTGTTGACATTCAGTCGTCCATTGGAAATCATTAGCTTTAAGATTTCGCAAGACCTGTTAAATGGATGTTAGTACAAGACGAAAAAATTATCTACAAAAAAGAAAAATTGATATGATTGTGCTGACCTTATAGAAAGGATAAGATTTGTCTCCAGCTCTTGCTAGGAATCTGTTTAAAGCGGTGATGCGTCCAGTGAGTCGTTGAACTTCTTTTAATGTCGTAGGTGGCTTCATATCAAGCAAGGCTTGTGTTTTAGCTGGATTGGCTTCAATACCTTTAGGAGAAACAACATAACCTAAATATTTGCTTGTTTCTACTCCAAAAGAACATTTTTTTGGATTTAATTTCAACCCATGTTGACGAATTGTCAGCAAAGTTTCCCGTACGTCTTCAATGAAATGATATGCGTCTCGTGTTTTGATGAGGATATCGTCAACATACACCTCGACGTTTCTACCCAACTGTTTTGTGAACACGTTATTCATCATGTTCCGGAACTCGGCTCCTGCATTCTTCAATCCAAATGGCATACGTTGATAACAATAGAGGCCTAAAGGTGTTATAAAAGACGTCTTCTCTTCGTCTTCAACTGCCATCAAGATCTGATGATATCCTTTGTATGCGTCTAAGAAACATAGTAGAGCATGACCTGCAGTTGCATCCACAAGATGATCAACCCTTGGCAGAGGAAATGGTCTTTTAGGTATATGTTTATTGATAGATGTGAAATCTATACACATCCTCCATGATCCGTCTGGCTTTGGAACAAGCACTGGGTTGGATACCCATGTGGGATATTCGACACTTCCGATAATACCTGCGTCTAACAAATCATTAACTTCTTTCTTTATTGTGGCCTGTCGATCCGTCGCCAAAAAACGTCTCTTTTGAACAATGGGTTTAACAGAATCCGGTATGCCTAGATGATGCTCGGCTAAATCCCATGAAATCATCCCAAGATCTTTCGTCTGCCAAGTGAACACATCCCGAAAATCATTTAATAGCTGGACTAACTCTTCTTGTAACTGTGGAGCCAAACATCTGCCTATACGAATGATCTTATCATCCCGCCCTTACATCCGACAATCAACAAGTTCCGATAAAGGTGCGGTTTGAACATCATCCATCTGTTTGTCCTCAAAAGTTATTTGCTCCGCCTGAATGGTGTTTCTTTCCGTAACAAAACATGTTTGAGTTGTCTGCACATCTCCTGAAATGCTATGAATAAACCCATTAATCATCATATAAATTTTGTTATGGAAAGTACTGACCTGTGCTTCCATCATATTTAACCCTGGCCGTCCCCAAATTACGTTGTATGTTGAGGATGCATCTACCACATAAAAATATACTAACCGAGTGATTTTATTGTTATCATTCCCCCAAGTTGTACGTAATTGGACAATTCCAACTGCGTGAATGACGTTTCCAGCAAAGCCAACTAAAGGTACCTTGTCCCGATGTCCGGTGTGTTCTTTTATACCCATTGCGGTTAATACAATCTGGTAGATAATGTTGATTGAACTGCCCGTATCTACTAAGATTTGTCTTACTATGCAATCCTCTACGTTCATAGAGACGATTAATGGAACGTCATCATTCGTCTTTTGTCTCTTCTCTGGGAAAGAGTCATCAGTAATCATATTAATAACTCGAGGAGGATGGTTATCTCTTGAAGATCTAGGAGCGTCTACATTATCCTGTTTAGCAACAAATTCCTTTAAAAAAACCGTTCTAAATAGCTTTCTCAATATTTCTTTTCAAACTGTAACAATCATCCATTTGATAACCAATGTATTTATGATATGTGCAATATTTATCGGCACTACACTTGTCTCTTGGCGCTGTCATGGGTCTAGGTAAATGAAGGATTTTGTGATCATTTACTAGGGCAAGGATGTGGGTTGGACTATGATTTAAAGGGGTAAAATTTTCCTGAACAGAGTAGGCCGGAGCATGGGAACCGCGGGATCGGCCATTATTTGGACTTTTACGTCTGGGTAAGTCAACATTGTATGTGTTACGGGGGTAACGTCTATGATTATCCGGCATCGAGGGTCTAAAAAATGGTCGTGAAGGACGATCACGATATTTAGAATCATATGACCTATCATAAGCTTTGGGGTGGTATCGTCTGTGGTCCTTCCGTGAAGTGTCATTATCTTCCTCCTTTCGCCGCTCTTTCTTTGCTGCTTCGGCATCTTCACCCTTAACCAATTTATTGACCTTATCAAAAAGTTCCTTCATCGTTGTCGGTTCTAACCGATTCAATTTTTCTGAGTATCGACTTGGTTGCAATCCTTCACAAAAAGATTCAACATATCCTTCCCCCGTAAGATTTTTAATATTGAGTGTCTCCTTATTGAATTGTGTCAAATATGAAGATAACAATTCTCCAGGCCGCTGCTTTATAGACAACAAATGTCGTTTGGACTTTTTTAAGGTGCGACTACCTGCAAAATTTTGAAGAAAAAGAGCACCTAACTGTGTAAAGGAAGAAATAGAATTATTAGGTAGAGCAATGAACCAGTCTAAAGCAGCCGCTTCCAGGGTGCTGGCAAAACATTTGCAAAGGGTGATATCGTCTGCCAAATGCATCTCCATAACCGTGCCATAGTGCTTAAGATGACGGTCGGGATCCGACTCTCCTGTGTAAGGTTTGAATTCGGGAACCTTAAAATTATTTGGGGAGACGAGCCATACGATACTCCTCAATCAAAGGGTTAGACTCCTTGGGGTTGTAAGCCACAGGGAGACGCTTAGAAGGTGCGAACATCTGTTTAACTTGGTGAATATACGGAACAAGAGCATCATTATTATCGGGGGTGGGGGTAGCTGCGTCCGTTGGGTGCTTCTGATCAGATGGCATGGAAGCCGAAACTGGAGGCGGGATTGCGCCACGAGTTGGAGAATACAAGTGCGTGCCAGTAGACGCAACATCGGAAGGACCAGGACGGACCCGACTAGGTAGAGAGGAGGAAACGGGCGGATGATGTACGACCACAACAGAAGGCTCATCCAAGATAGGCATCTCTCGTGGATGTTGTGCCCGTTGTTCAAGTTCCTTAACACAATTGAACAAGAGAAGCAAATCGCTATCATGAAAAACAGGAGTAGAAGCAGGAGCGGCCGGTTGGTCGGACGGAAGAGCAGGCGTTGAAGAATCCGAGATGGACAAGTTGTGATCTAACAGAAGTGGAAGCCAAGGTGAAATGTGTAGACGCATCGGGAATGACGGAATCACCAGCGGCAACCTGTGAAAGAGAAGGGTCCATAGATGACAATGATGGTGGTTAAGTTCTAGTGCGGTGATAGAGGGGTTTGTGCAAAAAACGGTGGACGCCAATTATGATGTGGCCTCCAATCTCTAAATACCTTAATCTCGATCTCCCGAATCTTCGTTCCTGTCAAAAACAAAGCCAAACGGAGATTGCTCACCGTAAAGCTCCTCCGATGCTTAAGTCGAAACAAAACCAGAAGAAAGGCTGAAAAGACTAGGGTATTAGAGAAGAATTCCACTTACCTTTCCCCTTTGTTTGGTCTTGTATTTATAATAATATGTGATTTCCTAATCGGAGTAGACTTCTGATTGAATAAGGAATTGTTAAATAAATAATATGATATATCTAAATATAAAAGATAAATATTAAGATAAATATTATGATAAATATTATGATATCTACCGGATGTTTCGTAATTTTTCCTTTTAAAGCATTCAACATTTTGATTACACGTATTAAACTTTTTTTATTTGAGCAGCTTTTCAAAAGCGTTATATAAAATTTGAGTACTTAAAGCTTAAAGTGTGAGACATATCGTATAATATATATATAAACATCTATATGGGATCAGAGTCCAACTTGAATATTAAATTAATATGGAAGATTGAAAGTTAAAAAATAATTTAATTGTTTATGAGTATTTACAAAACTGGATCCCTCGTTTATTAAAATAATTTAATTAATTAATTAATTATGACTATTTATTCGTAAGACTTTATAACTATTTTTTGTATACTATGGTGTAGACTTGAGTGGAATTAAACTACCAAATATATATATATTAGTGGTAACAATTCGCTTTGAGGTGTTAAGTATTCCAAAATTTACATACATATATATTAGGCTACATATTTTATCCTTGGGTAACTTTCGTCTTTGAAGCTAAATTTATTTAGTCGAACAAGAAAACATAGAAAAATATATAAAAAAATTAAGTTCTTTAATTTTTTTGTTAGATAAAATATTTTTTTTTTAAGTAAAACTATTGATACAAATTGACATAAATAAAGAGGAAGTGAAAATGTCAAAAAAAAAAAAAAAAAAAAACAAAAAAAGTTCAAAAAAAAAATTATAAATTATTAAGTATAAAATGAGACATACAAAATTTAATAAAAAATAAAGAGAAAGTCAAAACTCAAAAAAAATAAAAAAAAAAACCTCCCAAAAGTCAATAAGTGTAAAATGAGATATAACAAACATTTAATATAAATTATCATAAGTAAAGAGAAAGTCAAAATAAAAAAAAAATTAAAAAAAAAAAAAAACGTCCTTAACCATATAATGAGACAAGAAGATTGAAAATATTACATTAATGTCATCACAATATTTTCAATGAAAAAGAAAAATAAAATTACAATTATACCCTTTAAAATATATCAAAATTACTCAATATGCCACCAGAAAATGTAATGTTATATGTAAAAGATTTATAAATTAGAACAACTATACAAAAAGGTAGCCATCACAACCACCAAAGATGAAGAAGTAATTGTTAAAGTATATACTCTTATTTAACTTCGTCTTTAGTTGTCATATGGTATCAAAGCAAAGTTATAAGATGTTTGATAAGAAAATTTTACATTCTAGTCATATTCTTCGCGGATCCAACTATTATATAGTAGCTAAGAACCAGAATATAATATATATCGACTATAGAAAATTGAAGCAACCGGAGGAAGTATGAGAAATAATTGAGCTCCGACCAATAGGAGCGAAATGGACACATTTTACAGACCAATAGCATATTTCGTCATGGGAGAGGTTGAGGATCTTTAACTTGCACATAATAAATTATTGCAAATTCTGAATACTATTTTATTTTTTAAAAATGTTTATTTAAGGTTATTGTACGAGGTGTTTTAAATATATCTAAGATCTAACCCTAAATTTTAAATGATAGTATATAAAAGTGCAGCTTCAAACTTGCATTCTCATTTAAGTTCGAAGAGCCCCTTATGAACTCACAAAGACCTTGAGGTTATAAAATTATCTAAAATCAAGAGAGAGGGAGAAGTGGGATTGTAGATTATTCTATATATATTATAACACTTAGAAAATTTTACATTTAAAAAAATATATATTAAAATTGATTTCATTTTTAAGTTTAAAAGATAAAATTTTATTTATATATTTTCTATAAAAATAGTAAGTACTCCCTCTGATTTTTTTACTAGTCCAAAAATTAATGTGTCTTTGTTGTTGAAAAAATTAGAATATTCTTGAACTTACTTGCTTCAATAAGAGTAGTTATTGATTATTAATTGTATAATATTAGAATAATTGGTGAGTTTGATCCCAAACAAATTTACTTTTAGCAAGCTCAGTCTCAAATTTATTTTTTAAACTTTTAAAGTCCCAAATTTTTTTATTAAAGAAAAATAAGGTCCTAGTTGACATATGCCGTCAAAAAATTAAAAAACTTAACATTTTTACATTGTTTAGTTAATTAAAAAAAGGGTAAAAATGTCGATACAAGTGAGAAGAATGAAAGAAAAAAAAAAAAAAAAAGAAGAAGATACGGTGGCGAGAGAAGAAAGAAGAAAGAAGAAAGAAGGAATTATCTTGAGAGAGATTTGGGGAAATTCAAAACCCTAGGTTTGTGATTATAAAAATTTAAACAATACAAAGAAATGGAGTTAGAGATATGATGTACGTTTTGGTTACTATATTTTTAGCATAGATTATGATTAAGATTAATTCAAGGAAAACAAATAGGTTATCACTTAAATAACCAAAACCTAAGGCAGAGTACCTACCGTATGCATATAGTAATTTGGAATCATCAACGATTTTACATTTATAAATGTCGTATAGATCCACCTGGACGTTGACAACAGTTATAAGAAATTATTATTTATGACAAAAATTTATTAACGAAAGTAACCCTAGGGTAAGAATCAATTCTTGAGGTTGTTGCTAGAACATAAATAGAATTGAAATAGATAAGGTTTAGGATTTTTAATTGGTTCCGATGATTCAATTAGGATGACCTATATTCGAAGATATAGCTTATAAGCAGATCTAAAGCAATTATGATTAATATTAAATTTACTACCGTACCTGAGTTATCTAAAATAATTACCCCAGTATGGTTGCCATGAGTAATCCTAATATCTCTAAGATTAGTATCAAATTATGAATTCAATAGTTAACTCTAAGATATAAAATAAGTTCAAACTCATGATTATTAGGCTGCCTAACCTCAGTATGGTCGCCACAAGTTATTAGACCTAATCCATCAAATCGTTAACTCTCCTATGGTCGGGACTCATTAACAAACAGTCAAAGTAATGAATTATTCCAAATAAATACTCAACTAGAAGCAACCCTAAGTCTCATAGCATTGTTTGGATAATAAATCAAGTTGAAAGCATAAAGCAATAGTAATCACAATGATAATCATAAACAGTATCCTTCTCCGGAAATTAAGATAATAATTTTAATTGTATCATTAATAAAAATAGAATCCCAAAATACAGAGTTTTAATTGTTAAAGGATAAAGAATAATAAAACCTGAGAAGAGGGAGAGAAAAAGTTGTCGTTTAGTTGTCACTACTTCAACGGCGAGAGTTAACCTCCGATTCTTCAAGAATTCTACTAGCCTCCTCCTTGTCTTGCCCACGAGATCTTCTAGAATCACACCTCTCGACTAAGCTATAGAGCTCTCCCTTATGGTCGAGGCTCAAACCCTAAAGCTAAAGAAGAAAAATATTTAAACTAGAAAATATTTAATCGCGAGGGAAATTTCGAGAATCTACAGAGTAGAAACCCGAAATCCCTCGAATTCTATGCAACTTTGTGCTCTGTGGTGAGTTGTGATTGTCAAGAATTGCTTGATTGCCACCTCTATTTATAGGAGTAAGAGGTAGAGTTTGAGTAGTCAGCTTAGTACGGTCGTAGTCCATTTAGTACAGCCGTAGAAAAATTTTTTTAAAAACCGCAATTTAGTCCCCGATTTCTTCATTTTTCAATTTCAGTCCCTAAAACTTCAAAAAGTCGAAAAACAGAACAAATTTATGTAATTTCCAGCCAATTAAGTCCAATTAAACTCTAAACTAAGCATAATTACCCCTTAAAAACATGATATATAATAGACTTATCAGTTTACCCCAACTTAACCGTCTGCTTGTCCGCAAGCAAACTACTAAATATAGAATAATCCTCTAAACATAAGTATCATGTAATCAAAAAGTAAAATCTCAAAATAACTCCTTTCTAAATCAATTCTATCAAGATTTTTCAATTATGCAAAAATAATAAAATACTCTAACTTGCCTCATAAACCATTCATTGCGAGAGATCAAATAGAAATGGTGTGTGTTTTGAGTGAGTAAAAATGAATATCAAATAAGGCAAATAATCTCACAAAATAGTGTCACATAATCAAAAACAACTAAGGCAGAGTACCTATCGCATGAGATAGTAACACGGGAGTACCACGATTTTAAATTTATAAATATCGTATCCACGGGAACGTTGGTGGCGGCTGGTTAGCTTCTATCAATTATGACAATCTTTAAAGTTCAGGGAATTAGTCCTATGTGTCCATTCAATTCGGATAAGTTGTTTAAAGAATATTAAAGACAAGAATGGAAAATAATTGACTAAGATCTCTAATGAAGTACGTATGATTAATTAAGTTGAACAAGTTGTTCGAATGTGTAGCTTGCAAGCGGATCTAAGACAATTATGAATTCGAATTATCTTACTACCATACTTGAGTTGTCTAGAATGATTACCTCAATACTGGTCGTTGTAAGTAATCCTAAACCTTTTTAGATTAGTTATTAAGGCGTCAATTTAATAACATAACCTTAATATTTGCATTAATTCCAAACCCAAGATTATTAGGATGCCTAACCTCAGGACGGTCAATTGTAAGTTATTAGTCCTAATCGGCAACTCATTAAATCTCCTACGGTCGGGATTCATTAACAAATCGTCAATTTAATTAACTATTGTAGTATCATGCAACAACCTAAGTTTCATAGCATAAACTCAATATGAGAATCAAATTGAAAGCATAAGACAATAAGCAATTCATAATGTAAATTAAAACGTATCCTTTCCCGGAAATATATAAATCATTAATCAATCAATCAAAATAAAGAGAATCTTAGGACATAGAATCATAACATATAAAGGAAAAGTAATACAAGAACGAAAAGAAAAGGAAAGAGAAAGTTGTCATGTTGCTCTCATTGCTTCCACGGGATGGCTTAATCCTCTAGAACTCGCCGAGACTTGTACTTCGAATCCTTATCTCGCTCTAAAGATCTTCAGAGATCACTTCCTCTCAACTTGTACTTCGTGTCGCGTGTCTCCAACACGGGCTAAACACGCCCGTGCTGGCTCAACACGTCCAGCAACACGGCCAGGAACACGCCCATGCTGGCCTTTTTTTCTAAAAATTGCACTTTTAGTCCCCGATTTGTTCCTTTCTTCAATTTTGGTCCCTGAAACTTTTGAAATCAAAAACGGAAGGAATTTGCATAATTTCCATTCAATTAAATCCAATTAACTCCATAATTAACTCAAATTGAAAACAATTAATGTATAAAAACACAATATAAAATCGAGTTATCAAGAAACAACTTGAAACTCAAAGTTACCCAATACATGTCAAATCATAGAATGACCTTCAAGTGTAGTGTGTGATTTTGAATTTACCATCCCATCAACATATTTCTCCCCAAACAACAAGAAACAATAGTACGTCAATCCTTTAGGATTTACAACAAGTGACTACAATCACTTTTAGGAACTCAAGTTAAATGCCACGTAATTCTAATATTTTTTTATTTTTTTTATTAATATTTTTATTTTGTTTTCTTCTTTTTTTTAAGATAATAATTCTAATTAAAAGAGAGCTTTTGCTTAATGATATCAACTTTAAATACCCTTGTAACGTGTCTCAATCCGACCAATCCCAAACCTCAAAGGCCTTAGGGCACCAAACATTAAATTCCCTTCAGGAATGGTCCTCAAGTAGCGAAGGCTACATGCAAACAGAACTATTATTACTAAAAATAAACTAAAGCTAGAGGCAATCTCCTCAAATTCTTTCAAGCAACCATAACAACTATCATGGGTTCCAAAAGATATCATGCAATGATCTCAAGTGTCCAAAGATAATCCATCAATCAAACAGTTAATCAAAATTTCGTACTCAAAATTTTTCAGGAATTTCCTATAAAAGGACTTGTATCAAACTTCTATGAAGAATTCTCATCATCTCTAAAGACTTAAGCATTCAACCCGTTAATTTATATCATAGGCTGAGTAAATAATTATTCTGCATAAAATATTTATTCAGGATAGATTTTGAAAACTCTTTTTTTTTGTTTTTTTTTCAAAAAGAATTTGAAAATTTTGAGATGATCGGAAATATTCTAAGACACCCCGCACTTATTTGAAAATGATATGCATAGATTATGATTAAGATTAACTTAAGTGTAGCAAGTAAAAGCAAATAGAATGTCATTTAATTAACCAAAACCTAAGGCAAAGTACCTATCGATGCGGATAGTAACGTGGAAGTACCAACGATTTTACATTTATATTATCCTAATGTCCCAAGAACGTTGGTTACGACTTAATAATGATTTTCAATTATGCAAGGGCCGGGCCGTTAGAAGAAAATAGTCCTCAAGTTCAATTCAAGTTATTAAGGAGGTGTTTCTATAATCTAGAGAATTGAAATAACAAGTAAAGTATATTAGAATCTAAATTAAGTTCTTGAATTAATTGGGTTGACCTATTTTCGAAGATTACTTAAGTGGATCTAAGGCAATAATGAATTCAATTTATCTTACTACCGTATCCGGAGTTATCTAATGTGATTACCTCAATACGGGGTTGCAAGTAATCCTAAAGATTTAACACATAATCTTAAGATTTGCATTGGTTATGAACTCGAGATTATTAGGCTACCTAACCTCAATATGGGGGTTGCAAGTTATTACACCTAATCCGGCAATTCATTAAATCTCCTATGGGGAGGTCTCATTATCAAACCGTCAATTAATTAATTATTCCAATTACATACTCAACTAGATGCAAATCTAAGTTTCATGGCATAAATCGAATAAGAAATTAATTGAAAACGCGAGATAAAATAAACTCATAATGAAAATGATAAACAATATCCTCCCGGGAATTTATAAATTAAGAATAACCAATTAATTCACAACTTTCTTGAAAAGCAGTAAAACAAGATTCTAATGATGTAGATATCACAACTAATAAAGAAAACGAAATACAAAAATCTAAAAGACAAGGAGAAAGTAAGTTTGTCGTTTTCGCTGTCACGTCTCCAACGGAATAACTTGCTCCTCCGGATCCGCTCGACTCCTGCCTCCCGAATTCTTATCTCGATCAATGAGATATCAGCCACACCTCTCAAACTTGACTAATGTGTTCGACCTTATGGGGGAGGCTCGAACACGAAGTCGAAACTCAAGAAAATATTAAACTAAAACTCGAATAGAGCATATCACGAAGTCTGTATTAACTAGAAACTCGGAAATGCTCTTGTTCCGAGTGATTCCGGTGTATTTCAACAATTGAGGAAGTGCTTCTATTTATAGGAGTGAAACCGGGGGCGTTTGGACCTTTTGAGGTGAAAAATCTTGAAAATCGTGTATCCGGACGGTAGTACGGTCATACTGGCTTGACTACGGCCGTACTAGGCCCATTTTTATCAGAGTACAGCAGTACTGAATATTGCATTTTGGTCCTTGAATTCTTCCTTTCTTCAATTTTGGTCCCTGAAACTTCCGAAATCGAAAACAGAAAGAATTTGCGTAATTTCCATTCAATTAAGTCCAATTACTCCTCAAATTAAGCATATAAGTTCACATAAAATACGATATAATTTAGACATAGCATAATACCCCGCACTTAGCCTTTTGCTTGTCCTCAAGCAAAACTCTAAATATAGACTAAGAAAAACTTGTCTAAAAAAAAATACCATATAGCAAATTAATCAATTATCCTCAAATTGCTCAATCAATTCTATCAAGATGTCAAAACACAACATGCGTTATTGCGAAGAAAGAATTATTCAAAATGCCTCATAAACCATTGCATGCGAGAGTAAAATATAAACAATCTGGAAAAAAAAAAACCATATATACCTTTGCACATGTCTAACCATAGAATTTCCCTGAAGTGTAGTTTGTGCTTATTTCAACTTACCCATTCAATCAACAAACTTCTTCCCAAACATAAAAGATGATAGTGCTTCAATCAATCGAAGTTACAACCGTAATCATAGTCACCTTCTAGAGTTCAATTCAAATGCCACTTATTCTAATTTTTTTTTAGAATATATAAACACCCTTTTTTTTTATAAATGAACAAGTAGTGTCTACTTAACAATATCAACTTTAACTACCCATGTAACGAGTTCCAATTTGGTGGCTCCCAGAGCTCATAGACCTTTGGGCACCGGGCAATAAATTCCCTTCAGGAATGGTACTCGAGTAGCAAAGGATACATGCAGACAAACTTTATTCACTAAAAATTAAAAGAAAATAAATCTAACTAGTGGCATGTTCCCCAAAACTCCTTCGAATAACAAGAAAAACTATCATGGTTTCAAATAGATATTAGACTATAACCTCGGATGTCCAAAAATAATTCATCAACTAAATAGTTCATCAAAATACTTGTGAAATTGTTTAGGAATTTCCTCTAAAGAGACTTGTGCTAAGCTTCTATGTCAATCATTTCTAAATACTAAAGCATTTAACAATTAGCATATATCATAGGCTGAATAAGTCAATTCTCACAAAAACGTAAAAAGAATTTATCAAGATAGAACTTTTCCGAAAAATTTTGTAAAATTTGATAACATTTTTATTTTTCGAAAATTGTGAACACATACCCCACACTTAAATTAGACATTGTCCTCAGTGTATGAGTAAGAGTATAGATTACCCCACACTTATTTGAGAAAATAAATGTAAAGTAAAATGAAGAAATCATAACACATTTCGAGAAAGAACAACACTTTTATATCATATATATCATTAATGATTTTCAATACAGCCCGAACATATATCATATAAAGCGGAACAAAAATAAACAACTAGAAAAAAAAAATAATGAAATACAATAAACACAAAAGGAAAACAAAAATAAAGGAAAACAAAAGGGATAGAATCTAAGAACAGGGAGTGGCGGGTGACACTGTTGATCCGGATCATCAAATAAAATCTCGACATCTCTCACATTTATGGCCTGCTCTGCTCTCATCTCCTGGAGAAGCTCGTTGTGCCTGTGGTGGTGCCTCATGCTATAGCACTCCAAACATCCCCATGTTCCAGAGGATGACTAAATCTAGTGGCACTGTGTGCTCACTCACCATGGTCAACTCGGCACTCTCAAAATCTTACTCGTAATAGCGTGCTATCCGAGTAATAAACGATCCAAGGCCGAGTGTCCCCCTCCTGCTGCCGGAGCGGTACCTCTTTGTGATCCTCGCGATAATCCTGCTCAGCTCCATAGGTACTCCGGCTAGCATGTACGATAACACAGCTACCTCTAGTTCTGTGACAACTCCTCCACTCTCCTTCCTCGCTGTAACAGTGTACGAGAAAATGGCATGCAGATATCGAAGACTGGGACGAATGTGACTCACCTTCGCTCTCGAATAAGCATAGACCCGATCGGTAATGCGGATCTGATCCGATGGTAGCGTATCCTCCATGAAACTACTCCTTACGGAGGAGAAGATATTTGTCTCCAACTCCTCTCGAAGTCCAAATCATGAGGGCGACTCCGAACTCCCCTCACCGTGTGCGGTGGAAAACGGCTAACAAGACGAAATGAGACATCATCATGGTCGTATGAGAATGTACTAAAGATGGTGAAGACCCGCTCGAACGGTAGAGTTTAAAACATCCTGCGGATATCCTCCTCAACTCCGATAGCAGCAGCTGCTGCCCAATCTATCCTACGACCCTCACAATCTTCCCTCGTGCGACGGCTGGACTCGACCGATCCTGGTACTCGTGCTCCTCATCGGAAAATGTATGGAATGGGTGTGCATGAGGCCGCACGAGACCTGGGAAGCAAAAAGATCGGGCTCTCTTGGGTGCCATGAATGTAAGTAGAAATGAAAATGAAAGTAAGGGTGTGTTGGAGTAGTGATGGCTAGAGAGAGAACTTTTGAAGCTAGAGAGAGAAATTGCTAAGTGAGAAATGAATGAAAAATTAAAATTTCAAGCTTTTTTGATGTGAGTTATATATATATAAAAATAATATAAATAATCGAATAAATAATACTAAAAATAATAGGAATTCTCAAGATTAAAATAGGATTATCACTAATAAAATAAACTCAACTAGGAGAGAACCTATCGAAATAGTTTAGTAAATATAGTAGTATTCGATTTTAAAATTTATAAAAATCGTTTTCCCCAAGACTTCTATTAAATTCTAGTGTGGAAAATATAATTAAACTAATTATGAATATGATTTGGGAATATGAATCATTCATCAAGTAATCCAACCATTATCAAGAATGATAAGATTGAATTCTAAATCCTAGAAAGCAAAGCAAAATAAAGCAAAGTAG
>JAHSUH010000104.1:0-27769 GCA_025388415.1 Cynanchum wilfordii
GATTTTATATTTAGATTACCCATCTTCTTGTAGTAGCTCCTCAAATATTGTTTCTAGACCAGGAAGAGGTTCGATCTTATAGTTGTCATCCAAGCTATCAGGAGCTGCTGAGCCATCCTGTAAGGCTTTGCACTAATCAATGATTGAATCATGTAATCACAAAATAGAAAGACGTAAATTACCACAAACAAAGAGAAGTAAATATGCTTCTTCGTACCTGAGGAATTACTTTTTCCAGAGTTTCAAGTAATGGATCTTCCTCCAGTTGTTTCATGGACAAAGTAATCCTACACTTTTCTCTGCAGAAATTTTAAAAAGATAGGAATAATCTACTGAACCCTTTTGTTTAAGAATATGAAACAAAATGGTATGAGAATATTCAGCAGAGTTTCATTCAACTTCTACTCAACATATGGGTATTGTGTGTAGGCATGTTCAACTTGAATCATCTATCAATTAAACCACCAATCTTAACATCATATAGAGATAAGAGCAGTGACAATGGTATTATACTGCTTGTTCTATTCAGATAGAAGAAGTTATTAAACAACTTATATGATGACAAGTATAAATCTTCTTCAATATATAAAGGTCTAGTAAATGTTTAGATCAAACTACTGCAAGAAATGAGGGTATAATGACGAAAATGAGGATTTTATGGCATTAAATTGCAGATAATGGTCTTGAATCCTTGATTCTTCTGTAGCCACCATACATTTTATACGAACCATGTAATAAGCTAAATCATAAAGCAACAGTATCGAATTTCAACTAATCCATTTTATTACTTGTATAGATGGCAAAAAATGAAAACATGGAGAGCAAAAAGGCAGCACAGTCACCTATCTATATTAGTAACTTTTACTCTCACTTCGTCACCCTCGGTCAGGACATCTCTTACATCTTGGACCAAATCCCATGAAACTTCTGAGATATGTAGAAGACCAGTAAGGTGATAGCAACCTGCAAAGTTCCATCAACACTAGTAAATTACAAAGCAACTAATGAATGAGCATCTCCACAGGAAGGATACATAGAGAACAGTACCTTCTTGCAACTGTAAATGCATGAAGGCACCATAATCCTCTACAGTACCAACTTTTGCATAAAATACATCACCAACACTTATTTGTTGAGAAAACTTTGACCAGACAGCTTCTTTTTCAGAAAATATCAACTTCCTATTCTCCTCATCTGCTTGGATTACCTACAAGAAGAGCAAAAATTCTCTACTATTCAAGTAAACTAAATAGATTTTGAAATCAAATTCATATGAGAAAATATTGCATGATAAATATCTCAACATGAAAATACTTGTCATATAAACTAGATCAAATGTGAGAGGAGTTAAGTTAGATAAGTTTCGTTAAAAATTTCACAAGCTCAGATTGACAAGAACTCAGAAAATTTTCATATATGGTTTCTTGATGCAAGGTCATGAAAGTAGAAGCTCCAATCTGAAATATCAGTGAAGTTCAAAAGTTTCCATTGCTCCCTCAGTCAACTAAATATTCACGTTTCCATTTACAGATGTTAAAAAATGAATATTCATCTTATTGCAATCTAAAGTTCCAAAAGAATAACATCTCTAATGCGTATGCAAGAAATTAAAATAATATTTGCAATTGAAAGATACAAAGGTAAGAAACAAAATAAGAAATAAGCGCAATAAGCAAAAAAATTTCCACAAAAAAATGACCCAATATACATGATCATAGAAATTTACGTTCAAATTTATCTTACAAGAAGAAATTTAAAAATGAAACATCAAACTTCTCTTATCTATAGGTTTCTCTTCACATTGATTCATCAAAAGCTCAGGAATAAGGAATAAGAAGGAATGGAAAGAAAATAATTGAATATTAATAGTTGATATTTTAAATCTTTAGCAACTTCTACTGAGGGATTTATCAAACAAAAGTGATCAAGTTTGAGTTCTTTAGCTTGTAGCAATTTAACTCCCACACCAACATATATACAGATATATTTTTTTCTCTTTGTACATCATATGTATATATATATAAACATGTATATTGAGCCCAATAAATTTAAGGCACCAAACCCAGTGTTAATTTGCTAAACATAAAGAAATATATTTTCACCGATATGGAGGGACTTAGTGGTAGGGAACTAATGAAAGAATCTGGGGATGGCAAATCGGGAACTCAAGGATAATGACAGGAAAGAACTTTCTTTTAAAACAGATTCACCTGTTTAATTGATTTTTCAATTTAGTTTGTCAATGCAATAAAAAGGAAAACAGAAAGATCAGCTGGAAGGAAGCTCCCTGCATTAGGTTCAATGATGAAAAATAAGAACACTAATGCATTTGCAGATTGTGGGATAAAGGAAACTTGAGTCCTGAATGAGAGGGGATCTTGAATTTATTAGTTGTAAAGTGAATATTAGCTTGTATGATTCTGTTACCACTGTCTCCCTAATTCTGTTCAAAATCTACTTTGTTTTTGTCCTACATCTCCTCTACTTGTACTGACCAACAGATGCAGGAAAGTGCCATAAGTCGTGCATGGACTTCAAAACTTTGGACCAGATGAACCATGGGGTTTGGATTTAATCAACATAATTTTAAGTTTTAGTACGGTCTTCTAGCAAGTAATGATGTAGAACCAGAACTTTGCAGCGAAAAATACAAAACAAAATAGAAGAACTCCATCAAGCTCTATCTTCTCTCCAAGTATGAGAATTTGACCTTGGCTCCTGTTATATTACAGAATATCTCACCAAGAACAATTTTCTCAAATTTCTTTTCAAACTACAGCACAATGCTCTGGGTTAGTTCTCCAAAGCAGTAGCAACGAAACTGTCATCTCAAGTGATGAGGTAAAAATTCAGAAGTTCCACTAGAAACCTCAAAAGCTTCCACATGTTTTATGGAGCATATAAATGAAGTGTGCTCAATTTATCATTTGAACATTTGAAACTACGATTTTCAATACAAATCTAGGAGAACAGGATCAGCTTCATTTTTCATGAAACCCAACCATTTTTAAACCATTCATGGTTCAATTTAGCCTCCAGTAGATAGAAGATGCTGCATCTAACTGGATGCATGCCTATTGATAACTTTCATATACGATTGGATTGAAGAGAAAATTTAAAGTTGTTTAGAAATTCTTCTTTTAATTCATCAAACGTGCAAAGTTGTGAAGAGCAATTTAAAGTACTTTTGTGGTCGACATACCTTTACAGGAAGAACAGAACCTACTAAATCCTTAGCAACCTCCTGGATAGGCTTTTTCTGTTCTGATTAAAATATCAGAGGAATCAGGTTAGTGATTAAACCACCTCCTAGAATTCTGAAGCAATGATTTGCAAGGAATTTGCAGCTTGAGAAATTGAACAATTAAGCAACAGGAAACACTTTAGGCATTTATGCAGTTGGATTGATGAAAGAAAAAAAGAAAAAAGGAGCTGTTCAGAAATAAAAATAAATATTAAATACCTCTATAAGAATGTGAGGGGCTCAACTGTGGGTAAGGAAGAAAACCAAGCAGAGAATAAAAGCGAATCAACAATCCACCACCATTGAAACCTACAACTCTGCCCTCAAAAATGAGTCCTCTTTCTTTGTATAACTTTGCTGCTTTCCAATCAGCAGACCTCTACTTCTTTGTGTGCAACAGAAATTTATATAAGAAATATTGATAAGAACATAGTACACTGAAAACTACTTTAGTCAGTAAATGAAGCATAATCTTAAAATGTGAGCAAATATGATTCTCCTGGTGTTGGGAAATCTTCCCAGTAGCTTTACTCTTGCATAACCAGGCAGACAGGGTCCCCTCTTCCAAATAAAAGGGGAAAAGAATATACCAAAGCAATAGTCCTATCTGGTTCTAGTATCTTAAAAATTATACCACTTCTAAAGCCTAAAACTGTTCCATGAATGCTACCATTTTCTCAATATTTGTAGCTTCATATGCTTGCAACAGTTAAGATCCCCAACTTAAATGCCCCTTGTTTACAAAGATTCCTATTAACCATAGCCAAAATCCTACTTCCATCAGCTGACTGTCAAATGCAAAATTGTCCGAGTCTTATATGGCCATCAACTGTGAGACTATTTCTGAGTCTCAAAGGAAAAATAAAGAACAGATAATACATTGCTGAGCAATATGCAACAAATATGTTATTAGTACTCAAAAGACAATGTGAAACACTTGGAGAATTTCAAAAAATAAATACTCCCTGATGAAAGAGATCATATAAATTAGGAGTACATTTTTCAGAAATAGTAGTGCCCTAATTTCATAATTTGGAATCATTCATGGAAGTTCTAATTTAGGCTCCAGTAGTCCTCACCTCGGTACTTTATCAACTAGCCATCACACTAACCAGGCAATTCACCAGTCCTCGAGAAGGACTATTCAATATAAATATATATTCACAGGAACATGTCTGAGATAATCTCGGATAGAAACTAACAAACATCATTAGATAGTACAACGCACAAGACACAGGAGAAGAAAAATACATCTTTGAAAATTCCCCAGCCTGACTTTCCCTTTTCCGATCAATTTATTCCTCTCAAGTAAATCCCTAATCAATACTAACTACGTACAACCTCAAATTACACAATCCTCATCCTTTCCCCTAAAATTCAGTTTCCGTTTACTTATACATTGCCTAAGGTCCACTATATTCATGAGTTATCTCAATCAAAACACACAGACACACACAAAAACAAAGGAACAAAATGAGAAACACACCCGAGCATAACGAGTATCATCAGAAGAAACTGTTTCTTGAGCTCCATCCGTTCTCTCAGTACCACTTGAAACAGTAACTTTAGGAACAAAAAATGAAGATCTTTTAGGAGAGGAACAGAGAGACAAACAAGGGAAATTCAAAATTGCATGCGGATTCGTAACAGCTGAGAATGAAGACTGAGAACTATTGTCACATGCAACGAGGTGCGATAAAAAGGCAAATCCTCCAGAAATTGAACTCAGAGATGCAGTGAAACTCGGCATTGTGTTCTGCTGTGATCTACTGTCCTTGAAGATTGAGAGTTTGTAGTTATAACAATATTTTGAAGGTTTGTGTATCGATTTCGGTGGTTGTGATCAATGGAGCATTTTGATCTCAGTAGCTTTGGATTATATATATTCGTGTCATCCTCATACCCACATGCTTTCTCTTCTATTTCATTTTCTTTTCTTTTCTTTAAATAAATTTTTTTTTTAGTAATTGGTGAATTTATTTCAAACAAGTTTATTTCTAACTTTCTTTTTTTTTTTTTTTTAAAACTTTTAAAATCCTAAAGTTTTTTACTTAAGATAATTAAAGTTTTTTTTCACAAATTTCATTAAATTTTTTTAAAATTTAACATTTGTATGATTTGAGTCGATTAAAGAAAAAATAATTAAGTCATTTTATATGAAATATCTAAAACAGAGGTTGTAACCATCATCCACAAAATATTTTAGAAAGGATAAAATGTTATATATAAAAATATATTTCATGTAAAATGACTTGATTATCCTTTTCTTTTATTCAATAAACCATATAAACCGTTTAAATTTTTAAAAAATTTGACGAAATTTGTGAAAAAGTACATTAGTTTTCTTAAGTAAGAAAGTTTGAGACTTTTTTTTTAAAAAAAACCGAATCGGCAACACTATGGCTTGAATCGGGTGTCGAATCTCCAACCTTTAGGTTGAGAGCATGTGACCACTCGACCACAACCCATTTGACAAAGTTTGGGACTTTAAAAGTCAAAAAAAA
Source organism: Cynanchum wilfordii (assembly GCA_025388415.1). Taxonomy (NCBI): domain Eukaryota; kingdom Viridiplantae; phylum Streptophyta; class Magnoliopsida; order Gentianales; family Apocynaceae; genus Cynanchum; species Cynanchum wilfordii. The sequence continues at coordinate 5,749 of JAHSUH010000104.1, forward strand.
TATTTTATGACTAAACTTGCTAGACATAAATTTGTTTGAGACCAAATTCACCAAATTTTTTTTTTTAAAAAAAAAAAAAATTTATCATCAAATTTTAATCATTTTTTTTTTCATATTTTTTCTGTTAATTTGTGTTGAAAAATATTTTTTATTTTTTATTTTTTAACTCAATGAGTTTCTTTATTTAAAAAGAATAAAAATGTACCAACAATAACTTGCGCATACACAAATATATAACTTCTTGATGAGAATTTAATGAGCTTTTCTTTATAGTACACATATAAAATTTTAAGGTGTATTTGAAAATTGTAAATATATAGATCATGTTACTTCTCTCACATATATTATCATTTACGAAAATAGTCTCTAATCTTTATTTCTCTAATATATTTTGATTAAACTCCAATAATAAATTTAGATACAATTTTTATGGAGCATGTAAAGTAATATAAATGTAAAACCTTCTTAGAATTCTAAAATAAGAGGAGAATCATTTATAAAGTAAGACGTATTGTGAAAAAAAAGTTAACTCTTCGATGTGGGATAATAATAATAATAATAATTTTATTATTAATATAATTGATCATAAATATACATTTATAAATATTTATATATTTATGCCCCAAAGTCAAATTTTAAAAATAAGATGGATCAACTGAATCTAACACAATAAGCAATAAAATGTTATGCTAATCATTTGTGTAGCTAATTGAATTTTTTTTTTTTTTGGTCCGAAACCGAATATGTTGTATTCATAAATACAGAAAAAAATACAAGGACAGAGTGGCATGCAGCCAACTATACAAAAAGTTAGGCGTTCCTACTGCTTCTCCGAGCATCGACAGAAAGGGTCTCCCACACCAAATGGAGACATCTTTCCGCCAAGGCTCGGGGATCAAACAGGGTATCAACATTGTGTAGCCTATGAGTGTGTCTGTACCACAACTCATGTATCGTTTGCCTAAAAACATAGTGCCAGCTTTTTAAGCAAGGCTCATCCTTCCTAGCTAAGTCAAAATTAACTTTACACCAATCCAAAAAAGACCCTGGCCTACAAAACACGTCCCACCAGCCAGGGGGAACTAGCAGTTTCCACACTAGTACAGAACTTGGACAGTCCCTTAGCAAATGCAGTATAGATTGAGGTTGTATGGAACACCAACCGCAAGTAGGGGACTCCAAAATCTTTCTTTTCCAAAGGAAAAGATTAGTCGGGAGGGCATCATGAAGACTGAACCAAACGGTAAACGACGCCCGAATCGGACCTGCAAAACTCCAAATATGTCTCCAAGGACAATCCGGCATTGCAATGTTATGCGTTGCGGTGAGAGATCGGGCAGACTTAACAGTAAATTGGCCATGCCCAGTGAGCCGCCATGTAGGAATATCCTCCTCCATTGTTTCCTCCGATAGGTCAACTTCCACCAGCTTACCCAAAATACGGGATGGAAGACGATGACGAAGTAACTCTAATTTCCAACCCGAAACAGAATTCCAATAGTCGAGGACCGAGAGTGATTTATCCCGATCCGAGATCGGATCAGCCGCCAACTCCATTAATGGTTGTTCTACTAACCACGAATCTGTCCAAAAACCCACTCTTCTACCAGCTTGGATATGCCACTTCGGACCCTTAGCAAGAAGAGGTAAAGCTGAACGGACCGCCCTCCAAGTAGCCGAGCATGGGCCTGTCGATTTAGAGGAACTCAAAGGACTCCAATCACCATACTTTTCGCGCAGAAAGGTACTGCTCAGAGCTGTTGGGTGGACCAGCTTCCTCCAACCCATTTTCACAAGAAGAGCATTATTCAAGCTATGAAGGCATGGTATTCCCAAACCTCCCTTTTGTCTTGGCAAACATACCTTCCTCCAATTGATAGTGTGGAGACGGCGCTGTCCTGCCATCTCTCTGTTGTGAAAATTATGTAACACAAGTGCAAGTGTACACTATCAACAAGTAGTATAGTACGATGTACTAGATATCGATCCCTCGGAGATTGCTTAGTGAAGACTGTGAAGTGTGTGTGATGAGGTGTGGAACAAAAGGTTTATCAAATAGATGAATGGTTAATTAAGTCTACTAGGAAGAGAATGCAATTTAAGTCGAAAATAACAAATAAATGCAAACAACCATAAGCAGAGGAATTCTGTAAATTAGCAATTACACTGCAGATAAAAAGATGAGGAAGTACTGAACAAACACAGAGAAAATGAGTACTAGGCTAGCTTCCATTTCGGGTATGCATTAAAAATGGCCAATCGTTGTCACGATGCTATAGCATTGCTACGACAATTAATCCAGAATTCCTAAAGAATATGTATGTTTTTCAACATCCCATAATTCCAGTCCACAAATATCAATCCATATGTCTATGCAATTCATATAAGAGGCATCCAATTCAAGCTCATGAACTCCTATGGACTATGCAAGGCACTAGTATATGTCTATACTACCACATAATTGAATCCAACAAGATCAATCAAGCACCATTCAAGTATTTTGTCAATTAATCTCAATCCTTTTTGATTCAAAGACTAACTCAATTGCAACCAATGATAATCAATCAATAGTGACAAATAACATTATAAATACTTGAATGAATTGTCAAAGCATGCCTTACATCAATACCACATCTCAAAAGATATTCATACCCAAAGTTGAAACTAGCCTAGTAAATAAAAACTTAGCTCATGGTGCAAAAAGCAGACTCTCTCAAGTATGCAAATGTATACATTCTCAAAATCTAGTTAATTCTCAAAAACAAGATTTAAAAGAAATACAAACGATGATCGCTAGAGTTTGGTTCACTAATCTCTTAGCTAGATGAACTCCAACTTCTTCAATCTTTGATGATCAATGAATTCCTTGCATGTTCAAGCTTCTTCCTCTCTTTTCTTCCCTCGGATCTGCTCTTTAATTCCAGAATTTCTTCTGGATTTTTTCTCTCCTTTTTTTCTCTGCCCAGTCCAGAATTTTTTTCTTCTGCCAAGATGCTTGCCTTTTTAATTGCAGAATTTCTTTTGGAATTTTTTTTCTTTCCATTCTCTCTCTCTCTGCCGAGCTGCCTGCTTTTCAGTCCACTCCATGACTTTCCAGATTATTCTTTCACTTTTTCTCCTTCTTTTCCGTTCATTCCCATGTTCCCCTTTGATTGCCGGATCACCTCCCATTATATCTTTTTATTCCTTTTCTTAAGTAATTGGGCTTCTTCAATTTTCTTTTATTTTTCTTTCAACCCATTACTTCTTCTTACAAATTTTAAAGCCCAATACCTTTTTTTTCACTTTGCATCATTCCTTGATTTCCAACTTAGTCCCTCAATTTCGTTTTGTTTCTCCTTTAGCCTTTGAATCTCACTTGATAATCTTGAATTCAGCAATTTCCCTAAATAAAACAAAGGCACAACAATTAATAAGAATAGACACAAAATTCCTCAAAATAAAAGCTTCATCACTCATTCTTACATGAAATCAAGTCTAAGAAATCATAATAACTCTACAAAAAGTAGAGTTATCAAGCCCCCAAACTTAATACATTACTCGTCCCGAGTGATGTCTCAAAGAGATCAAGGAAAGACACAAAACACTACAACAACCAAGCAAAATGCAGAAAGTCTACAAGACAATCAAAACAGTGAAGAATCATCCAATCAAAGTGAGATAATAATCAAGTTCATGCTTTCAAATCAAGAATGTGATAGATCATCTAGACATGCTTAAAAACCAACTTCCCCAAGTGTTGAGAATTTAACAAAACCAAGTTCAAGTGTTTCTCCCTTGTGTGTGTGTGCTTAGTCATCTCCCTTTAACACTTAATTCAAAGGTCAAGTCAAAAATGCATTCCTAGAATTCAATACATGTAATCATAAGTTAACTTGCTAACCCCTCTCCACTAATGTAGTTGGCTTAGCATCTTAGATCAATAGGTCTTCCCTTTTGGTTATAATGTAGGCTTGGTTTAAGGTAGGATAAATATGGATACAAGTGAGCTAATACCTCAACCTAGCCTTTCATGGACATAAAAACTGAGCACAATGTTTTTTTTTTTTTTTTTTTTTTTTTTTTTTTTAATCAACCCTCCAAGCCAACAAGCAATTGATCTCAACTCACTCCCAATATAATAAATACCAAACATAAGCTCCCTTATGTAAACATAATATATATAAAAAGAATTTATTCAAGAACAAACTTGCTGCTGCAATTTTTTTTTTTATATCCATTTATTTATTATTTTTTTTTTTTTGATTGAGGATATCAACTGTTTTCACTCTTTTTTCTATTTCTCATCATCAATTTTTTTTTTTTTTTTTTTTTTTTAGAACATGAATAGAAATGGGAGATATGCTTAGTTTGCAAATATGTGTAACAAGCCAACATATAACCCAAAAGTCTCCCCCCCAAACTTTCATCATGCCATGTCCACAACATACTAGAATTGAAGTTTGGTGCCAAGAAAAAGAATGATATGCAAAAGAGTGGTCATTAGGCTATCATACATGTGTAGGTACCAAAAACACAAATAGGCATAACGGCTCAAAGTGGCTAAACTATGGAAATATCCGAAGGGTAGGCTTGAATGGCTCAAACGAGTCAACTAAAGTGCCTAGATCCTTTCCAAAATGCTAAACCGCCTAGGATTTCGCCTCAAGGGAATTAACAAGCTAATTCTGAAAACTTGAAGTCTCATGCAATTTCAACATTTTCTAAAGATTCAGCATGTTCAGGGATAGACTAATGTGCAAAATCATGAAGTTACACTCTCACTACGGTTTAGTTAAATTCACAAACTACAAGTACTTATGGATTATAAACACGTACAAATAATCATATCAACACCAACTGAAAAGTAGTATCATGAAGCTTCCCCCAATTCTCACAAAACTCATCATTAGATTCTTCCACAAGCACGAAAGACAACACTGAAACGAAACAAAGAAGGCAAGACCCCCCCAAACTTAAGAGAGAGCAATGTCCTCATTGCAAACACAAAAAAATAAAAAAATGAAAACAACCTCAACCAAAAAAATGAAAAACAGCTGAAATCATCCAAGATAATTCATAAATAAGGAACAACTAAGCCACAAGAAGGTTACTAAGGAATAGAAACTCCCTTCACTTTTTGAAGGGGCAAAAGCTGGATTGGGAAGTGTAAAACTGCGCTGCAAAGGCTTAAGCTGTTGAAGAGCAGTGAAGTGATATGGGCAGTGTGCGGCAATAATGCTACAACATCAAGGCGGCATCAAGACAACATCAAATTCCAGAATTGATGAAAACCAGTACAATTTTCTGCAATTTCCTGAACATAAAATCAAGCACAAGCATTCTGGAATTAGCAAGCTTTTATCTCAAATCATCATTTAACACCTCCAAAATTTTCAAGAAAAGTCTCAAATCCAAAACCCAAGCATCATGACTAGAAAAATAAAACTATCAAATCTCAAGAAAGCAGAAAATACAGCAACTATGCACAGATTAAAGAAATAGAAATTGAAAAACAAACATTAAAGCATAAACACCCAATAATCAACAAAAATAACAAACGAAGAATTGAAAAATAAAAATAAACATGTTGCTCTAAAAATCAAACATTAAAGTACATCAGCTAGAACTTCCCTTTTTCGATTATGCATCAATTAAAGTGATAGAAGCTCTATCACGCGCCCACCGCACCGCCCAAGTAAATTTTCAATCGTTGGCCATTGACTTTAAATTCTACACCATTGTTATCTCGTAAAAGCACAACACCATAAGGAAAAACTTGTGCAATGGTGAATGGTCCGGACCATCTTGACTTGAGCTTTCCAGGAAACAATCTGAGTCTAGAATTGAACAACAGCACCTTTTGACCTTCTTCAAACTGTTTTGGGCTGATATGTTGATCATGCCATCTCTTGGTTCTTTCTTTGTAAATTCTAGCATTCTCATAAGAAAACAACCTCAATTCATCTAGTTCATTCAACTGAAACTTCCTTAGATCTCCTGCACTGTTCAAATCCATATTCAAATGCTTTAATGCCCAATATGCTTTATGCTCAAGTTCTACGGGAAGATGACATGCCTTTCCAAACACCAATCTGTACGGAGACATTCCTAAAGGTGTTTTGAATGCAGTTCGATAAGCCCACAAGGCATCTTCCAACCTCTTTGACCAGTCCTTTCGATTTGGATTAACCACTTTCTCAAGAATACCCTTTATCTCCCTATTTGATAATTCAGCTTGACCATTGGTTTGAGGATGATAAGGTAGGGCTATCTTATGCTTGACATTGTACTTGGCTAACAAACTTCCTAACCATTTATTCACAAAATGAGTACCTTCATCACTTATGAGAGCCCTTGGTGTTCCAAAACGAGTGAATATGTGCTTATGCAAAAACTTCAGCACCACTTTAGAATCATTGGTAGGACATGCAACAGCCTCAACCCATTTAGAAACATAATCAACTGCTACCAGAATGTATAAATTTCCAAAAGAAGGAGGAAAGGGTCCCATGAAATCTATTCCCCACACATCAAATAACTCTACCTCCAAAATGTTAGTCAAAGGCATTTCATTTCTTCTAGATATATTTCCAACCCTTTGACATCGATCACATTGAGCTACATAGGCATGAGCATCTTTGATTAGTGAAGGCCAATAAAAACCCGATTGTAGCACCTTAGCTGCAGTTCGAGCACCTCCAAAGTGTCCACCATAAGGAGCATTGTGACAGTGAAATAAAATTTCAGCCACTTCATTTTCTGCAATGCATCTTCTTATCATTTGGTCAGCACAATGTTTGAACAAGTATGGTTCCTCCCAAAAATAGCTTTTTACATCGTGAAAAAACTTCTTCCTCTGCTGCCCTGTATGATTAGGAGGAAGAACACCACTTGCCAAAAAGTTAGCAAAATCAACAAACCAAGGAAGTGGTTGTAAATTTTGTACCTTAAGGACTTGTTCATCTGGAAACGATTCTTGAATTGGAATGAAGGCTGAATGAGACTCCAAATTCTGCTCAAGTCTGGATAGATGGTCTGCCACCTGATTTTCAGTTCCTCTTCTGTCCAGAATTTCCATATCAAACTCTTGAAGTAACAGCACCCATCTTATTAGCCTTGGCTTTGAATCTTTCTTTGCAATGAGATACTTAATGGCGGAATGATCCGTAAACACAATTACTTTAGTACCCACCAAATAAGATCTGAATTTGTCAACATCAAAGACAATGGCCAACAATTCTTTTTCAGTCACCGTATAATTCAATTGGGCACCATTTAGAGTTCGACTAGCATAATAGATGGGATGAAAGATTTTGTTCCTTCTCTGCCCCAAAACAGCTCCAACAGCAAAATTGCTTGCGTCGCACATAAGCTCAAATGGTGAATTCCAATCTGGAGTAACCATGATTGGAGCTGAAATCAATCGCTCCTTTAACTCTGCAAATGCTTTTAAACATTCTTCGGTAAACTGAAAAACAGCATCTTTCTCCAAGAGAGTACACAACGGCTTTGCTATCTTGGAGAAATCTTTGATAAATCTTCGATAGAATCCAGCATGCCCAAGGAAACTTCTAATATGTTTCCCCTGTAGTAGGAGGGGCCTTTTTCAATAACTTCAATTTTTGCGTTGTCCACTTCAAGTCCATGTTTTGAAATTTTATGACCTAAGACAATACCTTCCTTGACCATAAAGTGACACTTCTCCGGTTTAAAACAAGATTTGTCTCCTCACATCTTTGTAAAACTTTGGCCGATTCAGCAGACATTCATCATAAGAATCACCGAAAACTGAAAAATCATCCATAAAAATCTCTAAGAATTTTTCCACCATATCGAAGAATATTGCCATCATACAACGCTGAAATGTTGCGGGGGCATTGCACAACCCAAAGGGCATCCTACGGAATGCAAAAGTACCATAAGGACAAGTGAAAGTGGTCTTGTCTTGATCCTCTGGTGCAAAGCAATCCGATTGTATCCCGAATACCCATCGAGAAAACAGTAGTACTCCCTCCCTGCTAGTCTATCGAGCATCCGGTCAACAAAAGGGAGCGGGAAATGATCCTTTCTAGTGGCGTTGTTCAATTTTCTGTAGTCCATGCAGATCCTCCATCCAAGAATCTGTTCGAGTAGGGATTAGCTCATTATTTTTATTCTTTACCACTGTTATCCCACCTTTCTTTGGAACACACTGCACTTGGACTAACCCAAGAACCGTCCGAAATTGGATAGATAATTCCAAAATCCAGCCACTTAATGACTTGTTCTTTTACAACTTCTTTCATGATTGGATTTAATATTCTTTGTCCTTCAATGGAGTTTTTGCTTTCATCTTCCAGTAAAATCTTATGCATGCAAAAAGAAGGACTTATACCTCGATATCCGCAATAGTCCATCCAATAGCCTTCTTGAATTTCTTCAAAACATCAATGAGTTGACTTTCCTGTTCATCACTTAGGTTAGAAGAAACAATCACAGGTAATGTTGAATTTGAACCCAAGTATACATATTTCAAATGAGAAGGAAGAGTTTTTAAATCAAGCTTAGGTGGCTCTTCAATGGATGGTTTTGGAACCTTGAACTCCCTTGATGATAATTCTAGAGATTCAAATCTACCACAGAGTTCCTTTTTACTTGAATCAGCTTCCATCAATGTTGAATTTTCAAATTCAGCACCCTATGTCACAGTCACGGCTTCCAGCAGTAACTCTTCTAAAGATTCTTGAACACTCTGTTGCTTAATTTCCTCACTTGCTGAAGATTCCACCATTGAGATCTCAAAACATTCTTGACTTCATCTGGAAATTTCATTGCTCTGAACACATTAAAAGTCACTTCATCATCATTTACTCTCATAGTAAGTTCTCCCTTTTGCACATCAATTAATGTTCTCCCGTAGCCAAGAACGGACGCCCCAAAATGATAGGAACTTCCCCTGTCGGCCTCATAATCCAGCACTATAAAATCCTGCTGGAAAAATAAACTTGTCCACCTTGACTAACACATCTTCAATTTTTCCATCGGGATGTGCAAGTGATCTGTCGCAAGTTGCAAAGTAACGGTTGTTGGACGAACTTCACCAATTCCAAGCTTCCCGAAAATAGATAAAGGCATTAGGTTAATACTTGCTCCAAGATCACACAAAGCCATACCAAAGTAAGAATCGCCAATGGAACATGGAATGTTAAAACTTCCTGGATCCTTCATTTTTGGAGGTAGTTTGTTTTGCAAGAAAGAACTGCACTCCTTTGTTAGTGCTACTGTCTCATACTCCCCCAATCTTCTTTTCTTAGTCAAGATGTCCTTCATGAATTTCACATAATTTGGCATTTGTTCCAAGGCTTCAACAAGTGGAATATTTATGTGCAGCTGTTTTAGAACATCCAGGAATTTTCTGAACCGCAAATCTTGCTTTTTCTGCTCAAACCTTTGAGGATAAGGCATTTTCAGCATTTCAAAACTTACTGGAATCTGATCGTCGTGGTGATCTTTGCGGGTAATGCTGTAGCATCGGGAATTCCAGTAGCTACTTTCTCTTCGATTGAGGCATTTTCAGCATTTCGGACCTTACTGGAATCTGATGTTGTGGCGATGCTATAGCATCCGAAATTCCAGTAGCTACTTTCTCTTTAGATTGCAGTTCCTGTTTTTCAGAATTTTCATCTTTTGGATCGGGACGGTAGCTCTATCTTCTTTTTCGATTTTTTCAGGAGTTCTTCCAAAATTTTTCCACTCCTCAAAGTGACTGCTTTACAATATTCCTTCCCGTCTCTCTTGGGAATTTCCGTATCACTAGGAAGAGTGCCTTGAGGTCTAGTTCGTATCTCATTAGCAAGTTGTCCCATTTGATTCTCCAAGTTCCTTACTGTAGAAGACAATCCTTGAATCGTTGTATCAGTTTTGGCCATAAACTCTTTCATCATATTTTCAAGTGAATTCGAAGGATTGTTTTGTGGAAACCGTTGTTCTTGTGCATTGGTGTGAAAATCCAGGAGGATAAGCTGGTCTTGCAGGCATCATAGATCCAATCGGGGGCTCCTTGATTACTCCATGAAAAATTAGGATGTTGCCTCCATGTTGGATTGTAGGTGTTTGAATTTATGCCTCCTCTGCTTCGGTTTCCCATATAACACACCGAGGCTGGGATTGAATGGGCAGCTATAAAAAATGTGTCCTTCATTACAATAGACACAAGAAACCTCTTCCACTGGACCTGCGTTTGAAAGGCTTGATTGTTGTCCATCTTGCTTACCCATTTGCATGTTCATATTCTTCAACATATGTGACATGGATGAAACTTGGGCTGCCAATGAAGAAATAGCATCCAGCTCTAACATTCCTGCAACTTTCCTTCCCGTTGGCAGCCTCGAAGTGGGCCATTGATAATTGTTATTCGCTATTCTTTCAATAATTTCATAGGCCTCATTGTATGACTTGGACAATAACGCTCCGCTGGCTGAAGCATCTACAATCATTCGAGTGTGAGCATTTAAACCATTATAGAAAGTTTCCATTTGAATACAATACGGGATTCCATGATGTGGACACTTTCTAAGTAAATCTTTGAACCTTTCCCACGCTTCATACAAAGATTCATCATCAAGTTGTTGGAAAGAAGTAATTTCATTTCTCAGCTTAGCATTCTTTGTTGGAGGAAAATACTTCATCAAAAATCTCTCTGTTAATTGCTGCCAACTATTTACAGATCCGACAGGTAGAGAATTCAACCATTCCCTTGCCTTGTCTCGTAAGGAAAATGGGAACAGTTTCAGTCTTAGAACATCTGCAGAAATTCCAGGCAGCTTGAAACAGTCGCTAACTTCCATAAAATATATCCGAGATGCAAATGCGGATCCTCTCTGTTGGTAACCCACCATCTTGACCCACAGATTGTAGCATTTGAAACATCACTGGTTTTAGTTCAAACTGGGGTGCCTGAATTTCTGGTGGTGCAATTCCGGAATTTAGCTCGGGAAAAACTGGAGTAGCATATTGCCTAATGGACTGATTTGCGCATCTCTGCAAGCACTACAGGATTTTGTTCAATTCTTCTGTAATTGATGAGCCTCATTCTGTTGCTCCATGGTTATTGCTTTCTTTAATTTCTCTTGTTCTCTTCTTGCCGCTCTAAAAGTTCTTTCAATTTCGGGATCTTCAAGTAATAATTCAGCTTCCTTGTTATTGTATCTTGTAATCATGCAAAGCTGAATTTTGTTCTATAAAGACCAACAAAAGATCCAAGTGAATACAAATAAAAATGAACCACACAAATATCACCAACTTCACAATTAAACTAAGAACAATCCCCGGCAACGGCGCCAAAAACTTGTTGTGAAAATTATGTAACACAAGTGCAAGTGTACACTATCAACAAGTAGTATAGTACGATGTACTAGATATCGATCCCTCGAGAGATTGCTTAGTGAAGACTGTGAAGTGTGTGTGATGAGGTGTGGACAAAAAGGTGATCAAATAGATGAATGGTTAATTAAGTCTACTAGGAAGAGAATGCAATTTAAGTCGAAAATAACAAATTAAATGCAAACAACCATAAGCGAGAGAATTTCGTAAATTAGCAATTACACTGCAGATAAAAAGATGAGGAAGTACTGAACAAACACAGAGAAAATGAGTACTAGGCTAGCTTCCATTTCAGGTATGCATTAAAAATGGCCAATCTTTGTCTTGATGCTATAGCATTGCTACGACAATTAATCCAGAATTCCTAAAGAATATGTATGTTTTTCAACATCCCATAATTCCAGTCCACAAATATCAATTCATATGTCTATGAAATTCATATAAGAGGCATCCAATTCAAGCTCACGAACTCCTATGGACTATGCAAGGCACTAGTATATGTCTATACTACCACATAATTGAATCCAACAAGATCAATCAAGCACCATTCAAGTATTTTGTCCATTAATCTCAATCCTTTCGGATTCAAAGACTAACTCAATTGCAACCAATGATAATCAATCAATAGTGACAAATAACATTATAAATACTTGAATGAATTGTCAAAGCATGCCTTACATCAATACCACATCTCAAAAGATATTCATACCCAAAGTTGAAACTAGCCTAGTAAATAAAAACTTAGCTCATGGTGCAAAACGAGACTCTCTCAAGTATGCAAATGTATACATTCTCAAAATCTAGTTAATTCTCAAAAACAAGATTTAAAAGAAATACAAACGATGATCGCTAGAGTTTGGTTCACTAATCTCTTAGCTAGATGAACTCCAACTTCTTCAATCTTTGATGATCAATGAATTCCTTGCATGTTCAAGCTTCTTCCTCTCTTTTCTTCCCTAAGATCTGCTCTTTAATTCCAGAATTTCTTCGGGAATTTTTTCTTCTTTTTCTCTCTCGCCCAGTCTAGAATTTTTTTTTCCTCTGCCAAGATGCTTGCTTTTTAATTGCAGAATTTCTTTTGGGGAATTTTTTTTCTCTCCATTTCTCTCTCTCTGCCGAGCTGCCCCTTTTCATCCACTCCATGACTTTCCAGATTATTCTTTCACTTTTTCTCCTTCTTTTCCGTTCATTCCCATGTTCCCCTTTGATTGCCGATCACCTCCCATTATATCTTTTTATTCCTTTTCTTAAGTAATTGGGCTTCTTCAATTTTCTTTTATTTTTCTTTCAACCCATTACTTCTTCTTACAAATTTTAAAGCCCAATACCTTTTTTTTCACTTTGCATCATTCCTTGATTTCCAACTTAGTCCCTCAATTTCGTTTTGTTTCTCCTTTAGCCTTTGAATCTCACTTGATAATCTTGAATTCAGCAATTTCCCTAAATAAAACAAAGGCACAACAATTAATAAGAATAGACACAAAATTCCTCAAAATAAAAGCTTCATCACTCATTCTTACATGAAATCAAGTCTAAGAAATCATAATAACTCTACAAAAAGTAGAGTTATCACTCTCCCCAGAAAAAACTTCGACAGAGACGTTCGATATCATTCAGGACACCTTTTGGAATAGCCACCGATTGCATCATATATATCGGGATCGCCATGAGAGTCGATTTGATTAAAACTGTTCTAGCTGCTCTAGACAAGGTTTTTATCTTCCACGAAGCCAATTTCTGCCTGACTTTGTCAATTAGAAATTGATATGTTCTTTTGGTGTCTCTACTATGAATAATAGGGACTCCCAAATAAGTCCCTAGGGAAGATGTGGCTACAACCCCAAACCCGTGACAAATGGTGTTCCGTAGATATGTAGGAACATTTGGGGAAAACCACACCACAGACTTATTACGGTTCATCTTCTGACCCGATTCCTTACAAAATTCATTCAAAATATGCTCCATCACCCTTGCTTGGGAGTATGAGACCTGTCCAAAAAGTAGCAAATCATCCGCAAAAAATAAATGAGAAATTGGAGTACCTCCCTTGCACAAGCGGATTGGTTTCCATTGTTTTAACTCCACAACATTCACAATTTTCTGGTGTAATATCTCCATACACAGGACAAAAAGATAGGGGGATAGAGGATCTCCTTGACGCAAACCACGTTGAGGCGGGAAAGCTTCCGGAAGCTCCCCATTCCAGCAGACTTGAAGAGTTGAAGAGGAGATAATATTCATAATAAGGGCACAAATCTTGGGGGAGAAACCGGTTACTGCAAGTACATCTTTGAGGAAACCCCAGTCAACCCTATCATAGGCTTTCTCGAGGTCTATCTTCACTACCATCCCGCCACGTGACCCCTTTCTCTTCTGAAGAGAGTGAATGACTTCTTGAGCTGCAATAATATTATCCGAGGCTAAACGCCCGGGAATAAAACTAGATTGCTGCATACCCGTCAAATGTGCCATAACCGACTGGAGGCGATTTGCTAGCACTTTAGAAATAATTTTGATAATAACATTGCATAATGAGATGGGCCTGAAATTAGCTAACGTTTCCGGGCTGTCCCCTTTTGGTAATAGACAAATTAAGGTCTCGTTTGCAGCAGCTGGCACTCCACCTTCCGCAAAGGCCCTCTTAATAAATTCCACAACCGAATTACCCACTTGAGGCCAAAATTCTTGCAAGAAACTAGGTGGAATACCATCGGGTCCCGGGGCTTTATCCGGGCCCATCCGAAATAAAGCCTCATGAATCTCAATTTCAGACACATCTCTGTTTAAACTCATGACATCCGGTTGGCTTACAATAGGAAACTTCCAACATTCCACATTCCTTGGGTAACATTGCTCACTGGTATACAGGTTAATGAAGAAATTGCGTGCCATCTCTTTTAGTTTCACAAAGCATCATCACACTACTCATTAGTCTCATCTTTGAGTTGGACTACCCGATTTCTTCTTCTCCGTGCAAGGGTGGATAGATGAAAAACCTTGTACACCTTTCGCTATCTTTAATCCAATCAATCGAGACTTCTGCCTCCATAGTAAATCTTCCTGAGTTAGGGCCTCATTCAACTCTGTTCGAACACTTTTCTCCAAACACTCCAAGTAAGGGGATCGCTTAGTGGCTAACACCCGCTGGATTCCATCAAGACGAGCAATACACCGAAACTTACGGTCATGAATATTTCCAAAAACTCGTTGATTCCAGATTGTTACCTCTCGTCTGAATTGTTGCGCATTTTCATGAAAGCTATTACCTGCTTGATTCCATATTGCTGAGATCGGTGGTAAAAACTGGGGGTGCTGATACCATGCTCTCAACATCCGAAAAGGCCGTTGTGGTGGACCATTCGCTATACGGCAGGGGTGAATCAACAACGGATGATGATCCGATCGAGTTCTAGGTAAGTGTAGAACCTGAACATCCGAGAAGAGATTCATCCAGAGACGATTACAGAAGGCCCGATCCAGTCGTACCTCAATCCGATCCTTCCCTTGCCGCATGTTCGACCACGTAAACCGTGGACCGGAGAAACCCATGTCAAGTAATTCACACCGGTCAACCATCTCCAACAACGGGGCAACATGACTTGGGATAAGTCTATTTCCCCCCCTCTTATCCCTTGCATTAATTGCCTGATTAAAATCTCCAACTAGTAACCAAGGCAGCCCAAACTGGTTCCCAATTCGGCCTAAATACTTCCACAATTCATTCCGGAAAGTAATTTTCGGTGAGGCATAGATTGCCGACAGGCACCAAGGCGGTTCTCTGCCCTTTCTCACCACCATATTTATCACCTGGTCGTCCGTATTAATAGTCTCCACTTGATAAACAGTAGGGTCCCAAAGAACCCAAATCCCACCTGCATACCCGTTAGCTTCAACAACTGTGCAAGTTGTGAGGTTAGTTCTCATAAAAACATTATGTAAAGTAGAACTGGAAACACGGGTTTCAACCAAAATAACAATATTAGGATTAAATTTCCTAATAAACTGACAAAAGTGAACAAAAAAGTTTCCGGAACCTGCACCCCGGCAGTTCCACACAAAAAGAGTAGGACAAAACATGATTACATAGAAACAGGAGGCTGCTTAGCCTCACCCCCTCCCTGCATTACACCATCCTTACAAACCGGACCTACAGAAGCTGGTTGATCAATACACATTGCTGCCGGCAAACTGACTGAAACTTTGTTCTTGGTACCCGAACTTCCTCCTTGATTTTTCGGGACTGGCCGAGCCTGTTTCATTTCTGGAGCTGGACCTTGACCAGGCTGGTTTGACATGTCCTTCAAAGGATACCCCTTATCAAGCTGGGCTTTCCCTTTCTTTGAGACTTTAGTCCACATGCTCTTGTCCTTGGACCCTCCTCCTGGGCCCTTCAGTTGACTTGAGTTCTTTGCATGGGCCTTAGTCCTCTGCTCATGGGCCAGCCCACTAGATATTGCTTTACTTGGGCCTGGTATATCCTGTATCAACTGTTTTAGTTCCTCCAATTTTTGCTCCCAACCTTCCTCTGCATCCAAGCCCTCCAAAGCACAACAAACTTAGAAGCATTTTTTTTTGGTTGGGCCTGCTCTTGTCCTATTTGTTGTTTGGGCTTGTATTCTCGGGGCCCAGATGACCTCTCAGATTGGGCCTGTTGTTCAGCTGTGTACTGGTCCACCAACTGTTCCTGAGAAACCCTAGGGCTGGTTTGGTGTTGATGCTCCGCCCTCGGGAATCGCTGCCCGGCCGGTACCCTCGTCGTCTTCTTGCGTCCATGTTTTGGTAACATCCACGGACCAAAAAGTTGCTCATCTTCCTGCTCTATCATGATGTTGTTGTTTGATTCGGTGGAAACGGGTACCGACCCAACCACAGCTGCTACTAATTTGGGGCAATTGTCGGAACGGTGGCCATACTTGCCACACTCAAAACATATCATATGTAACCCTTCATACTCCACTTTTTGTTTATTTTCCAAGTATGATGATGAATGGTACCAACGGTTTAGAAAGATCAACCTCCACACACACTCGTGCATATTTACCTCGAGCGGCCTCCAACGTTGTACTGTCAATACGAACAGTTTTACCCAAAGTATTCCCCATTGCATATAAAACCTCCTCATCAAAGAGTTCAAGAGGCGGTTCCGGAAAACGAACCAACACCGATGTAGATTGAACAGCTTCCATAGATGGACGGAAGTTAGGTTTCCATTTTGTCACTGTCAGATAGTAACCCAGAATTATCCAAGGACCTCCTTCGAGAACACGATAATAATCCTCCCGTGAGAAGAAGCGAGACAAGTAAAACCCATTTTCCGGATCTATAAGTTCACAACCATATTGCAAGTTCCAGAGGCTACTCGTGCGCTGCTCCGGAAGACGGAAGCTTACATTTTTACCCAACAGTTTAAGCACCAGCGCTCCTTTCCACGGCTGAAACAAACTGTGGTATTTCTCCGGCGATATGGCCACCACTGGGATACCGCTATGCTCGGAATCATTTCCTTGGCTAGATTGCTCACAGAGAGCCTCTATCTCGTCAAACTCACGGTCATCATCTTCTCCCAAGTACAGAGACAGCGGAGGGGGTTGTTCCCGAACAGTGTCCGCAAAGGACTGGTTTCCCCAAGCAGCACCTCCCGGTACTTCAAACATAGCAGCATCTTGTTCACTTTGTTTCTCTTGAGCATTCTCCATCTGTTGTCTCTTGGATTTTTTAGAACTAGGTTGTGGGTGGTCAGATTCGATGACGGTGGCTTGGCCACCGTCTCTTCCGCCATTTACCTCAAGCGCAAGTTGAGAGAACCAAAATTAGAGAGAGAAAGTTAGAGAGAGAAAGTGTATTATAGCTAATTGAATTTTAAGTATGTCAAAATTAGAATGTTTCCATAATATCTTAAACTTTTGATATAAAAAATCTAAGTCATTTGGAATTCTATAGATTATGTTGTGTCCCTCAAACAGTCATTTATTTGTCCCAAAATTGTAAAGATTTGAACAGTTGAATTGTTGGGCGATCAACTCACCTTCAACTCTCACATTAGTATGATATATTGTCAACTTAGGCCTAAAGCTTCACGGTTTTGCTTAGGCCTAAATGATTATTTTGAGAAGCAATGGTGATAGCAGTATCACAAACGTTGAGCAATTCCGGGGACCTCTTTGCATTCGGCATAAGGATTGTTCAGAGCATAGTAATTTTTGCACAGCGCTGAGCATTTTGCAAAATCAAATTTTCTGCTGCATGGACCTAAGATGGAAACGCATGGTTCTCCCGGTGGTCTATTACCCCCTATCATTCTACTTGCATATATATATATATATATATATATATATATATATATATATATATATATATACATTCGTTAAATGATTATTTGATATATGATGAAAGCAACAATTACAATATAAAGTATAACAACGAGGAAATAAATAAATACTTCTTCCATTTTTTCCACTTAATTAGTTTTATACTATTAAAAAACTCCCAAAATTATATATATATACAGTAGAACCCCTCTAGTCCGCCCTCGGTTGGTCCGCCACTCCGGCTGATCCGACCATATTATCATTATTTTCCTTTTTCACTTTTTCCTTATTTACTCTGTATTTCCTCCACTTTATATATATATACAGTATATATATATTATGTTGTATGTATGGATACATGTATATATATCGGCAATCATGGACAACAAAAGGCAAGCCACGGAAATAAAAGAAAGATAAATTTCTCCCAATTTTGGAAAATTATGGTGAAGAAACCGCAAACGAGGATTCAGACGGTGATGCTTTGGCGAACCCCCTACCCGAATTTCACACACCGACGCCAAGAATGCTTTTGATATTGCCCTTCAGTACATCGAGAATTGCCCTTCAGTACATCGAGCGGAACTCAACCTCAACACCTATGGACATTTTGTGGATCAAGAAATGGAGGAATACTGCAGCTAATTCTAGAATTTCATTTGCTAAACAAAAATCTATAACTGACTTTTTTTCTAAGTAATTTTTTACTACATATGTCTATATACATACTTATATTTGTATAACGCTTACATTCAAATTTTTAGTATTACATATGTACATAAATAAAAATTTTCTGTATATTCCGATAATCCGACCTTTTTTGCGTTCCGACCATACCCCCAGTCCCAAAGGTGACGGATTAGAGAGGTTCTACTGTATATATATATATATATATACTATATTTTACATAGAGTAAAAGATTAAAATAATTATTTGTCATAAAAAAATTATATTGCTAAATTTAATTAATGAGTATTAATTATGAAATATTATAAGAGCAAGAAGATAAGATTCGATATATAGGATATCCGACTTTTTAGAATTACGATTAAATTAAAAATTCAAGTTATTAAAAAATAATTGAATTTATACAAGTAATAAAAAGGGGAAATTAATTTTAATTTTTTGAGTTAATATATAGTTTCAGTTTATAGTGAGTGCATTAAGTTACCTGTTCCAATGATGATGAGAAGAAAAATACTGGCCAACATTGTGGAAGGAGCAGCCATTTTCTTCATAAGTACACACTTTTTAAAGTATTAGTGATGGACAAAATAATCAAGTTTTCAGTGTGTCTTAATGATATTTCTCCCTCTTTTAATATATATATACACAAATCCATATATGTATAACCAAAATTTGTTTACAAAAAAAAAAATGTATAACCAAAATTTAGGTGAATATTGATGAATTTTACAAGAAAATAGAAGAATTTCTAGCAGCATTTATCGGACTATCAAAAATTTCTTGACTCACTAAAAAATTAAATAAACAAAAGTCATGTTTCTCCTTAATTTAGTTTCATATATATATATATATATATATATATATATATATATATATATAGTCATATTTAGTTTCTAGAAGTTTTGTTTTTTTTTTTTCTTTTTGTCAATTTTAGCTTTTATACACAAATTTTCTAACTCAATAGTTTTATCAATTTATTATTTAGTTTAAAAAGGTAGTCATATATTATTTATATTAGAGTTTTTTTTTTTTTGAGTCGAAAAAAAAATGTATTAACGAAGAATAACATCGATGATGTACAAACTACTAACTTCTTGTGTCTCGAACTCATGACCTTCATGTCATAAGTGAGAGTGCTTACCAACCGAACTACACCTTCTTGACATATATTTCGTCTTCTTTTTTTTTTGAGATAAAAAATATTAATGTACCATATATCAAATAAATTTTAGAATCAGTATACCTTAATTTTTTTTTTTTTTAAGTATTAATATGTGATATTAATTTTGTAATATGCTTTTGTTTGATATACAAATTTAGATTAATTTTTATTTTTTTTTTAGATTTGTATATGAAAGTAGAAAAAATTATATAAATAATATTAATAATAAAAAAAACTTCAGGGATTATCTAATTTGAATATCAATTTTTTATTATAGAAAATTTAAAAATTTTAAAAAATATGTAGAATTTTAAAATATTTAAGTGTATTAATTTTATTAATATGGATCCCCCTCATATATGTACTTAGTAAATTTACTTTTAAGATATATATTCATTGTGGGCAAATATTTGTTATATGTTGTGAATATTTTTTAAAATATTATAATATTAAGATAAATACAATATAAATTAATTATTTCTAAAAATAAAAGTTATAAAAAATTATAACTTTGTAATATTCTTTTGGGTGTCGGAAGCGCTGACATTCGTTCGGTGCAAAGTCAATTTACCTTCAATCTATGGCAGATGGTCCAAAGTGTTGGGAAGAAAACACCTTAATTAACAATTTCAACCATAATCAAAGTTTTTCAAAAATCACCTTTTATCAAAACACAATAAAACTACTAACCAATTATAGCAAACAAAACCAATTAGAATAATACAGTAAAGACTCAAAAATAGATGCACGAGACACCAAACAATTTTAACGTGGAAAATCCAAGATGGAAAAAACCACAGGACCTAGTCCTGAAAAATCTCCACTATCAACGGATAATAGGAATACACAGTCTTTCCTAGAAAATAATAGGAGTACACCAACACAATCTTGTCCCAAACTACAACAGTATCATAAAGTAGGATTTGGAAGGACGTTATCAAATTTAGGAGAAAAACATTAATAAACCAATAAGTGAATAGAGGATGATGAGAAGATCTTATTGCATTATGTCTGACTCAAAATGGACTTCAAATGGCTTCCCAATCAAACCCATATTTCCTCCTTCTCGCGTGCGGCAGTGTTGTTAATTTCTTCACCCGCAAGTGGTGTTCTTTTTCTTTTTCTCTTTTTCCCATTGCAATTTCTCACAATTGATTCTACCCTCCTTTTCTTTACAATTTCTTTTAATTTAATTGGTTGTGAGACAACCTAAATGGGACCTAACCCAACAATCTCCCCCTCCAACTCATTTGAGAGGCACAATCAAACCTGCTTCTTCTCTGCAAAATAATTTTTTTTTTTTAGGCAATGTTTTTAATTAACAACATATTAGAGCTATTATCATTAGTATGCACTTTGTCAAGTGTCAATAACATTGAATCCAATGGTACCTCACATCTATACGCTTGGACCGAGAGTGGAATGTAGAATTCTTACACATTTGAATTGCATTCTGATTGTTTCAATAAAGATTATATCTATCTTGTTTTCATGCTCAACTCCTGTAAAAACTTTTGTAACCAAAGAATCTCCTTACATGCTTCAGTAGCTACAATATATTCTATCTCAATACTTGAAATAGCAATACACTTCGGTGTCTACTCTTTGATGAGATTGCTCCCCCTGAAAAAATATAAAGTAACCAAATGTAGAATTTCTTTTATCAAGATCTCCTCCCATGCCAGAATTTGTATAACCAACAAGCATAATCTTACCATTTCCAAAACATAGACTGAACTTAGAAGTACCTCTCATATATCTGAAGATTCATTTGACAAAGCATTCCAATGTTCTCTTCCAAGATTAGAAAGATACATGCTAACCAGTCCAATTGCATGAGCTATATATGACCACCTTCATGTGCTTCTTCAACATCCCATTGATTAGAATCATCTAGAATAGGAAATGGACCTATATATACTAGGAGGAAATCACATGGAAGTCTGGGTTCTTCAAAATGAAAAAGCTCATTATTGAGGAGAACCTTAATATAATTTATAACATAATCCCTTTATCTCGAATATCTTGATAGACTATAAAGTATAGATAAAAATCTACTTTAGATCGTTATATCTTTAATATCTCGAACCCCAGTTAGAATGTCTAAACGAATAATATTGATTTTCAACAATTCATTTGAGCACAGTCATGCATTTTTTAGTCTTAATTGTTTAGAGACCCATAGCTATAAGAAGGACAATCCATTTTAATTACATATATCTCACTACATATATATTTATTATGCTCGATCGCAATTTTTATAATCATTTGAATAAAGAGAGACAATATTTGATTATATTAATAATAGTTCTCTTGTTGAGAATCATATAGTAATTTTTAAGTATAAGGATTTAATGACACAATTATTAGACATTATGTTATGATTTTAATCCATGTAGTAATCTCAAAGTGAATCGATCTAATATATGTTCTCCACAAATACATATGAATTTGATTCCTATCAAATATTCATATTTATCTCATGAATATCAATTAAACTCTAATCATAATTTATTGTTAT
>JAHSUH010000105.1:0-58011 GCA_025388415.1 Cynanchum wilfordii
CTTTGATTTGAATTCTTATCTTGAGTTGAACTTTAATTTGATTTTGTGGTTCGGGTTAACACTAATTGTTAGGCGGGGACCTTGGATATACGATTAATGCTAGATTAGTTTTGATTATTTTCATATTAATGGACGGACCTTGGATGATTAGTAGAGATCTAATCTTGCTAATATATCCAGTTGTTCTTCATATATGAATTTCTTGCAACCACACGTATTGAGAAAATTCATCCTTAGACTTAAATTTGGTGAAATTGTGATAGTTGATTCATGGTAGTTGGTTCCAATGTGAAGTGTATCCTCCACTCTCTCTAATGTCTTTAGTGAGTTCTTTAATATTCAATATTACTTCATTCATATCATTTACATTGTTTTACTTTACTTCTTTCTAGGAAATTAGAATTCAATCTTATCTCTCTTGATATTGGTTGAATTACTTGAGATTGATTCATAATTCCAAAACATTATCATAGTTGACCTAATTATATTTTTCTACACTATTTTATAATAGATGTCTTGGGGAAAACGATTTTTATAAATATTAAAATTTTGATACTTATTTTTATTTACTAAACTATATGATAGGTTCTCTCCTAAGTTATCTAAGTGACAAACCTATTTTATTTTTGAGAATTTTTATTATTTTTAGTACTATTTTATTCGATTATTTATAATACTTTTGTATATAAAAATAGCTCATCAAGATTAATTGAGGAAAACTAGTATATGGTATAGGATTCTTGAGTGGCATGGGAATGGTAACATGGGCATCAGCGATTTTGTTTATAAATATCGTATAGACCCAAAAGGCGTTGAAATGCGCGATTCTCTGCTTGATTATTAAATACTTGACAAGAATGTATTAGAAGAAAGTTAACCCTAGGATAAGAATCAATTCATGAGGTTATTTGCTAGAACATAAATAGAATTAAAATAGACCTGGTATAGGATTCTTACTTGGTTCGATGATTAGAATGACCAATATTCGGGGGTATAGCTTATAAAAAGCGAGATCTAAAGCCCGATTATGATTAATATTAACTTTGCTACCATGCACGAGTTATCTAATGTAATTGCGACAAATTAGTTTTGTGAGTAATCCTAATATCACTACAAGATTAATGGTGTGTGTGTTTTGGAGTGAGTAGAACATATTATCATATAAAGCAAATAAGCTCACAAATAGTGTCATGAAATCAAATACAACTAAGGCGGTACACATCGCA
This sequence comes from Cynanchum wilfordii, assembly GCA_025388415.1. Taxonomy (NCBI): domain Eukaryota; kingdom Viridiplantae; phylum Streptophyta; class Magnoliopsida; order Gentianales; family Apocynaceae; genus Cynanchum; species Cynanchum wilfordii. The sequence continues at coordinate 1,227 of JAHSUH010000105.1, forward strand.
TGGGAGATAAGTAACACGAAGATGTTATATTGTATATTTATAAATATCATATCCTCGGGAACGTTGGTGACGGCTGGTTGGTTCTACCAATTATGACGGTGTTTAAAGTTGGGGGAATTAGTCCTAGGCATCCATTCAATTTAGGTGGGTTGTTTATAGAATAATTAAAACAAGAATGGAAAAGTATTAACTAAGATCTCTAATGAAGTTCGTATGATTAATTAAGGTGAGCAGTGTTCGAAAGTTCAGTCTGTAAGCGAATCTATGGTAATTATGAATTCGAATCGTCTTACAACCATACTCGAGTTATCTAAAATGATTACCTCAGTACGGTTCGTTGCAAGTAATCCTAAACCTTCGTAGATTAATTATTAAGTCGTGAATTTAAAAAGTTAATCTTAAGATTTGCATTAATTACTAACTCGAGATTATTAGGCTTCCTAACTTCATTATGGTTGATGCAAGCTATTATAAATTATCCCTATGGTGGGTCTCCTAAACAAACCGTCAATTTAATTAACTATTGTAGTATCATGCATCAACTTAAGTTTCATAGCATAAACTCAATACGAGAATCCAATCAAAAGCGTAAGACAATAGCCAATTCACAATGTATGTTAAAACGTATCATTTTCGGAAATGTATAAATCATTAATTAATCAATCTAAATAAAGAGTATCTTAGGAGACAGAATCATAACATATAAAGGAAAAGTAACACAAGAACGTAAAGACAAGGAGAGAGAGGCAGTTGTGTTGCTCTCACTACTTCCACGAGGTGGTTTAATTCTCCGGATCTCCCCGAGACTTGTACTTGGATCCTTATCTCGCTCTAAATTTCTTCGACAATCACACCTCTAAACTAAACTATAGGATATCCCTTATGGTGGAGGCTCAACCCTACACTCGAGAAGAAAGAAAACGAAAAACCAAAAAACTACGAGAACTCTTTAGATCTAGTATTGGTACTCGAGTTCTCGATGTTCTAAGTGATTCCGATCTGCCCAGTACTTGCAAATGGTGCCTCTATTTATAGGGGTGAGTTTAGGGGTGTTTTGGACATTTTCTGGGTAAAAACCATACATTTTTCGGATCTGGGCTATGGACGGCCGTCCAGAGGGTCGTATCCTTCTTGGACGGCCGTCTAGAGGGAGTGTATAGCCGTCTAGAGTGGATGGCCATCCAAACTCTTCGGAAATTGCATTTTAGCCCCTCATTTTGTCCAATTTTGCAATTTAGTCCCCAAAACTTTTTTGAAACCAAAATAATGTAATTAGATGTTATAATCAACTAATTTCAACCAATAAATACCATAATTAACTTAAATTGAACACCATTATCATACCAAAAACACGATATAAACTTGAGTTATCAATTAATATCAAATTCAGAATTTAATAATTAACCCTAAGATGAATAATAAGTTCAAACTCAAGATTATTAGGCTGTCTAACCAGAGTACGGTCGCTGCAAGTTATTAGACCTAATCCGACAATCTGTTAATTCTGCTACGGTAGGGTCTCATTAACAAACTGTCAAAGTAATAAATTATTCCAAATAAATACTCAACTAGATGCAACCCTAAGTCTCATAGCATTATTTGAATAATAAATCAAGTTGAAAGCATAAAGCAATAGTAATCACAATGATAATCATAAACGGTATCCTTCCCAGGAAATTAAAATAATAACTCTAATTGTATCATTAATAATAAAAGAATCCCAAGAGACAGAGTTTTAATTGGTAAAGAATAAAGAATAATAAAACTGAGAAGAGGGATAGAAAAAGTTGTCGTTTGGTTGTCACTACTTCAACGGCGGGACTTGACCTCCGATTCTTCAAGAAATTTACTAGCCTTCCTCCTTGTCTTGCCCATGAGATCTTCTAGAATCACACCTCTCAACTAAGCTATAGAGCTCTCCCTTACGGTCGAGGCTCAAAACCTAAAGCTAAGAAGAAAAATATAAAAACTATAAAATATTTAACTACGAGGAAATTTCCGAGAATCTATAGAAGTAGAAACTCGAAATTCCTCGAATTCTCTGCCACTTTGCGCTCTGGTGAGTTGGTGGTGTGTAGAAAAGCTTGAATGCCGCCTCTATTTATAGGAGTAAGAGGTAGAATTTGAGAAGACTTGAAATACAAGAATTTTCACCTCCGGAACCTTGCTACGGTTGTAGTCGGCTCGGTACGGCCGTACTGGCACTACGACTGTAGTCCACTCATTATGGTTGTAGTGAATATTTTCCAAAAATTGCAATTTAGTTCTTGATTTCTTGATTTCTTCAATTTCGGTCTCTAAAACTTCAAAAATCGAAAACATAACAAATTTGCATAATTTCCAGTCAATTAAGCCAATTAAACTCTAAATTAAACATAATTACCCTCCAAAATCACGATATAAATCGACATATCGGAATACATTGGGAAACCCTCCAAAAGAGCGAAAAGAGAAAATGATAAGAGTTATCAATGTCATCAATGTCGAGGTACCGTCCTTGACTCAAATCAGAAGACAGATCCATTTGTTCAAGAAGACTTATATGGCATCAAAATATCAAGAAGATGAGAAGGAAGTGATAACATTCTCAAGAGCAGAACTCACAACAACCGATGAACTTAAGTCCAATCCCATAATCATAGAAGTCATGATGACTATGGAGGGAATGGACAATATGCAAGTTATGAGAGTACTAGTTGATACCGGAGCTACGAAAAATATCTTGTATTACAAGTGTTACAAAAAAAATGGGTTGAAATTATCATCAACTGAAGCCGAGTGCAATGGTGCTAGAAGATTTTACAACACACAAAATTTTGGTCAAAGGCACTATCAAGCTAGATGTAACCTTTGGAAGTGACGATCAAGTCAGAATGGAGAAGATCAAATTTTATGTAGTCGATGTTGACTCAACCTACAACGCAATTTTGGGAACATCATTCCATGCAGCCTTTGATTTTATTATTTCCATGTCTCACCAAAGGGTGAAATTTAAGACAAAGCATAGAATTGGACTTGTCAAGAGCAACCCGAAAGCACTTCTTGACTACATGTTAACCATAAAAAAGAAGCAGAATGACAAGGAACATGTTCCAGTCCTAATGGAGATTGGCATGATCTAAATGAGCCGAGAATCCATTGATTCAGAGCGGGGTACAATGAAGTAGTGAAGATATATAGATACTCGAGGTAGTCACTGCACAGGCCGCTCTAGACAGAAGAATTCATAAAATTATTGAAGAGGATGTTCTACGAGTTGTTAATGAACAAAGAAGGATCAAGGATTATGAAGAAATTGTGATAAATAATGAATATCCCGATCGGAAGGTCAAGATTGGAATCGAGCTGCTAGAAGGACATGAGGAAACACTTGTCCAATTCTTGAAAAACCACACTTCGAATTTTGCTTGGACAACTGAAGATATTTCCGGAATAGATCTAGAAATTGCGGTGCATAGGCAGAATATTGACCCAACTCATAAGCCCGTACAACAAAAGGCTAGGAATTTTGGAGATGATAAGAAGTTGGGAATGAAACAAGAAGTTGAAAAGCTTGTAAAAGCTAAGTTCATATGAAAAATTGAATACCCCACTTGGTTGGCCAATGTTGTGATGGTCGGGAAAGCTAACAGAAAGTGGAGGATGTGTGTAGACTACAATTTGAACAAAGCATGCCCAAAGAACTGATACCCGCTACCTCAATTAGATTCATTAGTAGATTTGACTTTTGAATATCAATTTTTGAGTTTTCTTGATGCATTTTCTGGATATCATCGGGATAAAAATGGATCCGAAAGATCAGATCCACACTTCGTTCAGGGCTACGGGGGCAATGTATTGCTACAACGTAATGCCATTTGGATTGAAGAATGCAGGAGCAACTTATCAAGGAATGGTGAATAAAATTCTTGAAGGACAGATTGGAAGGAACGTTGAGGCTTATGTTGACGACATGGTAATCAAAACTTGATAACATCAAATATGATCATGTTTTGGGATATAAATTGTGCATGATTTGTGACTGTTATTGTATTAGATTGAGATAAATTGATTGATTTTGGGTTTAATTGCAAATATTCTGTTTCAGATAACTTTTGGGGCAAATTGGTTTAAAAAGATTAATTAAAAGGCAAAAGTGCAACATTCTGGAAATATGCTACGCCCTTGGAAGCTGCCATACGCCCGTAGGAGCTATAAGCCCGTTGCCCTTTTGTGCATCACGCCCGTATAAAATAACTACCTACTCTACGGTCGTTGCACTTTGGACTCTACGTCCGTAGGACTTAACCGCATCAATACACCCGTAGAGCAGAAAGGGCAACACCCGTAGTCATGCGAGAATCTCTGTTTTCTATGTAAAATGATGATTTTACCATTGGTTTCGGTTACCTATAAATATTAGGATTTTTAGCATTAGTCAGATTGGCTAGATTTTCACATTGTTTTAGATATTGAATATCATATTGGGTTTTCTTGAATTTCATATATTTTGGTATAGAATTTGGGGAATTTTCTATTATTTTGTTGATCTACTTTCAATTAGATAATTCCCTAGGTTGTTCTAGTGATAATTGTTTCTAGTTAAATTGTGTAATCTCTCCTCGGTCTATAAGGTAGAGTTTTGCAACTTAATCAAGAGGTTTTTGATCTACTTCAATCATTCAAGCTTCAAGGAGCAAGAAGAGGATTCAAGAGGAAAGTTGAAGTGTAGAGATTTTTCCGGTATCGAGTTAACAACCTGGTTTTGGAATTATTTTCTTACTTTCTTCTATTACTTTTGTTGATGATTCTTGTAATCTAGTTTACCAACCCAATAGGAACTCTCTTCTTCTACATTTCTTTAGAGTAGAAGTGGTTGGTTTCATGTTATACTTTCACTATGAGATTGATCTATTGTGAGTTGATTGTTATGGTTTCATTAGCTTGAATTGCAATTTCAATTATGGCTTTGATTTGAATTCCTATCTTAAGTTGAGCTCTAATTCGATTTTGTGGTTCGAGTTAACACTAATTGTTAAGCCGGACCTTGGATATACGATTAGTGCTAGATTAGTTTGGTTATTTTCCTATTGATGTATCGGACCTTGGATGATTAGTAGGGATCTAATCTTACTAATATATTTGAGTTGTTCTTCACGTATAAATTTCTTTCAACGACACGTATTGAGGAAATTCATCCTTAGATTTGGTGAAATTGTGATAGTTGATTCATGATACTTGATTTCGTTGTGAAGTATATCCTCCACTCTCTCTAATGTGTTTAGTGAGTTCTTCAAATATTCAATATTATCTCATCCATATTCTTTACTTTGCTTTCTTTTAATTTATTTTCTAGGAAATTAGAATTCAATCCTATCATTCTTGATAAAGGTTGGATTACTTGATGATTGATTCATACTTCCAAATCATATTCATAATTGATTTAATTATATTTTCCACACTAAAAATTAATAAACGTCTTGGGGAAAACGATTTTATAAATATTAAAATCTGAATACTACATTTATTTACTAAACTATTTCAATAGGTTCTCTGCCTAGTTGAGTTTATTTTATTAGTGACAATCCTATTTTAATCTTGAGAATTCCTATTATTTTTAGTATTATTTATTCGATTATTTATATTATTTATATATATATATATAACCAACATCAAGACTAAACATGGCAGTTCACATTTGGAAGATTTAGAAGAAATATTCAACACTTTGAATAGATTCCAATTGAAGTTGAACCCCACGAATGCATATTAAAAGTTAAGGCTAGAAAATTTGGATTTATGATGATAGAACGTGGAATTGAAGCTAATCCGAAAAGAATTGAAGCACTTCAAAATCTGTTGGAACCTCGCTACATCAAAGATGTTCAACGATTGAATGGTTGCGTTGCTGCACTTGGGAGGTTCATTTCAAAATCAGCGAAAAAGTGTTTGCCCTTTTTCAAATCATTGAAGGCAACAGGGAAGGATTTTAAGTGGATGGAGGAGTGTGCCAAATCATGGATCGAGCTGAAGAAGTACTTGGAGCATACACCACTACTTTGTTCACCTGTAGTAGGAGAAAAATTGTATTTGTACTTAGCAGCTTCTGATGTAGTTGTAGCCTCTGTTTTACTCAGGGAAGTTGACAATAAACAACTTCCTGTTTAGTATGTAAGTAAAGTCCTAAACGGACCAGAAACTCGTTATGCTAATATAGAAAAATTAGCTTATGCTTTGGTTGTTGCTACTCGAAAATTAAGGACTTATTTTGAGTCACACCAAATAATTGTTTACACGAATGCACCATTGATAATGCTAAATTTGGTAATGTTTTGGAAGGGTATTTGTGCATAATTGTTGAGGTTTATTAGAGTAAATTGAGATAAATATGTTAATTGTGCACTTAATTGTGATAATTCTGTTTTCAGGGAGTTTGTGGAGTAAATTGATTAAAAGAGCGAAGTTCGGGGACTAAATATGCAATTTCTGGAAAGATGCACAAAACCAGCCCAGGAACACGTGCTCGGTCCAAGAACACGCCCTTACAAGCCATTGAACACGCCCTGCCAAGCCACAGAACACTCGCTCGGTTCAAGAACACGGCCAGACAGAAGGAATAACACGGCCAGAGTCAACACGCGCTCGGTGATGAAACCATCACTGAGCCCGTGTTACGTATACCACCGAGCCCGTGTTTGGCGCTCTGTTCCGAGATTTTAGTGATTTTTGTGTAAAATTACTATTTTACCCCTGTTTTGGTTATCTATAAATATTGGGATTTTTACCATTAATTAAGGTTGGATAAGGTTGGATTAGGTGGGATTAGGGTTGTGTTAGGGTTGGCTTGTGGATTAATTTCTCATATTGTTTTTAGATATTGAATATTATATTGGGTTTTTCTTCAATTTCATATACTTTGGTATAGAACTTGGGGAATTTCTATTACTTTGATTGAATAACTTTGATTAGATAATTCCCTAGGTTGTTTTAGTGAATAAGTGTTCTAGTTGGGTTATGAAATCTCTCCTTGGTCTATGAGGTAGAGTTTTGTGACTTGATCAAGAGGATTTTGAGCTACTTCAACCATTCAAGCTTCAAGGAACAAGAAGAGGATTCAAGAAGAAAGTTGAGGTGAAGAGATCTTTCCGGATTCAATTGACAACTGGTTTTGGAATTATTTTCTTACCTTCTTCAAGTATTTTTGTTGATAATTCTTGTAATCTAGTTTACCAACCTAATAGGAACTCTCTTCTCCTACATTTCTTTAGAATAGAAGTGGTTGGTTTTATGTTATGCTTTCACTATGGGATTGATCTATTGTGAGTTGATTGTTATGATTTCATTAACTTGAATTGCAATTTCAATTATGGCTTTGATTTGATTGTTTATCTTGAGATGAGCTATAATTCGATCTTGTGGTTCGGGTTAACACTAATTGTTAAGCCGGACCTTGGATATACGATTAGTGCTAGGTTAGTTGGGTTGTCTTCCTATTGATGTACCGGACCTTGGATGATTAGTAGGGATTTGATCTTACTAATATATTCGAGTTGTTCTTCACGTATGAATTTCTTTCAACGACACGTATTGAGGAAGTTCATCTTTAGACTCGGATTCGGTGAAATTGTAATAGTTGAATCATGATACTTGATTTTGTTGTGAAGTGTATCCTCCACTCTCTCTAATGTGTTTAGTGAGTTCTTCAAATATTCAATATTCTCTCATCCATGATTTTTACTTCACTTGCTTTAATTTGCTTTCTAGGATTTAGAATTCAATCTTATCATTCTTGATATTGGTTGATTTACTTGTTGAATGATCCTTATTCACAAATCATATTCATAATTAGTTTGATTATATTTTCCACACTAGAATTTAATAGAAGTCTTAGGGAAAAACGATTTTTATAAATTTAAAATCCGAATATCACCTTATTTACTAAACTATTTTGATAGGTGCTCTGCCTAATTGAGTTATTTTATTAAGTGACAAACCTATTTTAATCATAGAGATTCTTATTATTTTTTAGTATTATTTATTCGATTATTTATATTATTTATATTAATATTTTATAACTCAAATTAACACATCAGTAGTCGTTGAATATTTTTCTAAATGGCTTGAGGCTCGGGTATTACCTACTAACGATGCTAAAGTGGTGTGCAGATTTCTCAGGAAATTATTTGTCAGATTCGGTTGTACAAGAGCTTTAATAAGTGACAGAGGAACTCACTTTTGCAACTCCCAACTAGAGAAGGTACTGAAAAGATATGGAGTTCATCACAAGCTTTCCACCGCCTATCATCCACAAACGAATGGGCAAGTTGAGGTAACCAACAGAGGTATTAAAAGGATTTTAGAGAAAACCGTAGGTATACATAGAAAAGATTGGTCTACAAAGCTTGATGATGCATTATGGGCATTTAGGACTGCATTTAGAACATCTACTGGATTTTGTCCTTACAGTTTAGTTTATGGAAAAGCATGTCACTTACCTGTTGAAATAGAACATAAAGCATATTGGGCATTGAAAAAGTGCAATCTAGATGAGGAGGTAATTGGGAAAGATAGGATGTTACAAATGAATGAACTTGATGAGCGGAGATATAATGCATATGAGAACTCTTTGAATTTCAAAATGAAAAGTAAAATTTTGCATGATAAGAAACTCGGAAGTTTAAAGAATTTTCAACCTGGTGACCAACTGTTATTATTTAACTCCCGTTTGAAGATGTTTCCAGGAAAATTGAATAGTTATTGGACAGGCCCATTTACCATTAAGGAAGTATCACCTTATGGGCTTGTGAAATAGTAAATGCAGATGGAGAATCTTTTAGAGTAAATGGCGCAGAGATTGAAGTTTTATAGAGAACCTTTCAAGAAGGCCAATACGAGAAGTATTTCGATTGATGATAGAAGGCTAACCCAAAAAAAAAACAAGCGCTTTCAGGGAGGCAACCCCGTGTTGTTTTTTTTTTTCCTTTTTTTGTTTTTTTTTTTTCTTTTTTTTTCTTTTTTGTGTTTTTCTTTTTTTGTCGTTCTTGTTTCTTGTTTTTCTATTTTTAGGACACTACTTAGTCTTAAACATCTTTCTTCTTTACTTTGTCCTATATATTCATAGATGTTTTAGATTAAGTGTGGGATTTTTTTCTCCACCTGCCTACAACACTGGGGACAGTGTTCATTTCAAGTGTGGGGTAGAGGGTGAATTTCTGGGCTAAATTGTTTTTTGAATTTTCTCGAATTTTATGGCAATTTTAAACTTTTTGGGATATCCGATAAACTTTTGAAGTATGATTTACTATGCTTATGATAAAAACTATTTGTTTGATTGTAAGAGTCTTGAGGATTGAGTTTGATTTATTCATAGAAACTTGATGCTAGTCTAGTTGTAGGAAATCCCTGTTATCTTGAGCACATCTATTTTGGCAAAATTGTTTGACTGATGGATCACTTTTGTACTTTTAGTTAAATAGTGTTAGACCATTTGGATGTTGTGATAGCCGTTATGGTGACTTGATAGGGGTTTGAGAAGCATGCCACTAGTTTATATTTCTGTCATTTATTTTAATAAAGGTAGTTTGCAAGTGTTCTTTGCTACTTAGGAATCACTCCTGAAGGGAATTGAATGTACGGTGCCCTAAGGTCTTTGCGGTCCGAGAGCCACCGAAGTGGAGACTGCTACAAGGGTAGTTAAAGTTAACATGGTTAAGTAAACGCTTATACCCACCGATTGAAAAAAACATATATATATGTTTGAAAAAAAGAGTATATATTAAAAAAATAAAAAAGAAAAAGAGAGTAATAAGTGTGACATTGAGACTTGATCCCTAGATGGTTAATTATAATTAGTTGTTGTGACATCTAAGTGATCAACATACTATCTTTCTACTAGTTTGAAGGGAAGTCTATTGTTTGGATGATGAGTCAGATTAGAACACACACTACACCCGGGGAGATTCTATGATTAGATGTGTGTTGATTTAATATGGATATTTTGAATTATTTCTTCTTGATTTGCACATGATACATTTGATGAGGCATTAGGAGTAATTCACTCTTTGATAGTCTATTCTGATTTTCCGAACAGTTTAAATTGTTGAACACCTCCCGTGCGTAATTGATGAACATGATTAGTTGAGTTATATGTGTTTTCTTGGACTATATTTAGTAGTTTGCTTGAGGACAAGCAAAAGACTAAGTGTGGGGTATTTGATAACTCGATTTTATATCGTGTTTTTATACATTAATTGTGTTAAATTCGAGTAAATTATGGAGTTAATTGGACTTAATTGAATGGAAATTACGCAAATTCTTTCTATTTTCAATTTCAGAAAGTTCGGGGACCAAAATTGAAGAAAGGAAGAAATCGGGGACTAAATTACAATTTAAGAGTAACGCGTGCCACAACCTAGTGCCACAATGCGCAACACCGTGCTGCTATGGCCTAGTAAATATCCTACATTGGAAAATTTCTGTTTTCCAGCCCAACTCACCCCTATACATAGAAGCTTCATGTGCAAGCTTTGACACACCAGAATCACTCGGAACAGGAGCATTTCCGAGTTTCTAGCTAATAGGAATTTCGTGATAAGCTCCAATCGAGTTTTCAGTTTTCATTTATTTTCTTTCTTCTCAAGTGTAGGGTTGAGCCTCGACTATAAGGGATACCCCATAGTTTAGTTGAGAGGGAGTGATCTCTGAAGATCTTTAGAGCGAGATAAGGATTCGGAGTACAAGTCTCGACGAGGTTTGGAGGATTAAGCCTGTCCGTGGAAGCGGTAGAGCAACACCTGACAACTTTCTCTTTCCTTTTCTTTTCGTTCTTGTATTACTTTTCCTTTATATGTTATGATTCCGTGTCCTAGGATTCTCTTAATTTAGATTGATTAATTAATGATTTATACATTTCCGAAAAGGATACGTTTTAATATACATTATGAATTGCTTATTGTTTTACTGTTTCGATTTGATTCTCGTATTGACTTTATGCTATGAAACTTAGGTTGATGCATGATACTACAATAGTTAATTAAATTGGCGGTTTTTTTAGGAGACCCGACCATAGGAGAATTTACAAATTGCCGGATTAGGTCTAATAACTTGCATCGACCATAATGAAGTTAGGAAGCCTAATAATCTCGAGTTAGTAATCAATGCAAATCTTAAGATTAACTTATTAAATTCACGACTTAATAATTAATCTACAAAAGGTTTAGGATTACTTGCAACGACCCGTATTGAGGTAATCACTTTAGATAACTCGGGTATGGTAGTAAGACGATTCGAATTCATAATTGCCTTAGATCCGTTTGCAACTGAACTTTCGAACATTGTTCACCTTAATTAATCATACGTATTTCATTAGAGATCTTAGTCGATTATCTTTCCATTCTTGTTTTAAATATTCTTTAAACAACATATCCGAATTGAATGGACACCTAGGACTAATTCTCCCGAACCTTAAAGATTGTCATAATCGGTAGAAACTAACCAGCCGTCACCAATGTTCCCGAGGATACGATATTTATAAATTTAAAATCGTGGTACTCCCGGGTTACTATTCCGCATGCGATAGGTACTCTTCCTTAGTTGCGTTTGATTTTGTGACACTTTTTTATGAGATTATTTGCTTTATATTATACTCTATTTTTCTTGATGTGAATTTTGGTTACTATATTTTTAGCATAGATTAAGATTGAGATTAATTCATGCAAAACAAATAGGTTGTCAATTAAATAACCAAAATCTAAGGCGGTACCTATCGTATGCGAGATAGTAACATTGAAGCATCAACGATTTTAAATTTATAAAATATTGTATAGACCTAAAAACGTTGACAAAAGTTATAAGCAATTATTAAATATGACAAGAATTTATTAACAAAAGTTAACCCTAGGATAAGAATCAATTCATGAGATTGTTGCTAGAACATAAATAGAATTGAAGCAGATATGGTTTAGGATTCTTATTCGGTTCGATGATTCAATTAGAATGACCATATTCGAAGATGTAGCCTTAAGCAGATCTAAGGTAATTGTGAGTAATATTAACTTTACTACCGTACCCAAGTTATCTAATGTGATTACCTCAATACGGGTCGTTGCAAGTAATCATAAACCTTTGTAGATTAATTATTAAGTCGTGAATTTAATAAGTTAATCTTAAGATTTGTATTGATTACTAACTCGAGATTATTAGGCTGCCTAACCTCATTATGGTCGATGCAAGTTATTACACCTAATCCGGCAATTCATTAATTCTCCTATGGTCGGTCTCCTTAACAAACCGTCAATTAATTAATTATTCAAATTATATGCTCAACTAGATGCAAACCTATATGTCATGGCATAAATTGAATACGAAACTAAGTTGAAAGCATAAAGCAATAATAATTACAATGATAATCACAAACAGTATCCTTCCCGGGAAATTAATAAAAGCTCTAATTGTATCATTAATAATAAAAGAATCCCATGAGACAGAGTTATAGTAAATAAAGAATGAAAAATAATAGACTTGAGAAGAGGGAAAAGAAAAGTTGTCGTTTGGTTGTCACTACTTCGACGGCGAGACTTGACCTCCAATTCTTCTCGAACCCTACTAGCCTTCCTCCTTGTCTTGCCCACGAAATCTTCTAGAATCACACCTCTCAACTAAGCTATAGAGCTCTCCCTTATGGTCGAGGCTCAAACCCTAAGCTAAGAAGAAAAATATAATAACTAGAAAATATTTAACTACGAGGGTAATTTCTGAGAATCCACGAGAGTGGAGACTCGAAATCCCTTGAATTCTTTGCACTCTGCACTCTCTGGTGGGTTGGTGGTGTGTTCCAAAGGCTTGGATGCTGCCTCTATTTATAGGAGTAGAAAAGGAGTTGAAAACAGTGAAAATTCGATGTGGGACGCCAAAATTGCCCTCAACACGGGTAAGAACACGCCCGTGTCGCGAGTCTTCAACACGCCCGGCAACACGGGTGGAACACGCCCGTGCCGGCTCAACACGGGCGGGAACACGCCCGTGTTGAACATTTTTTCCAAAAATTGCACTTTTAGTCCCTGATTTCTTCATTTCTTCAATTCCAGTCCTGAAACTTCCAAAAAGCGAAAACAGAGCAAATTTGCGTAATTTCCATTTAATTAAGTCTAATTAGACTTTAAATTAAACATATTTAAACATAATTACCCCTTAATTTATATCATAGGTTGAGTAAATAATCATTTTCATAAAATACTTATTCCAGATAGATTTTGAAAAAATTTTTTTTCAAAAAGAATTTGAAAAATTTCAAGACAAGGAAACATTTCAAGACACCCCACACTTATTCAAAAACAAGGGAAAAGCGAAAAGCGAAAAAGAGAAAAGGGAAAGAAAAAGGGAAAGAAAAAGAACCAGGGAATGATGATGATTCTTGTTGTCCGAATATCGTCCTTCAAAGTCATATCACAAAATTACCTAAGAAATTCTCAGAATAAAATGGTGATTTAGTACCTTTTTATCAAATGATAAACAATTTAAAAAGAGAGAATATCGGAGGATAAATTAATACTAAATATTTTGGAGAAATATAGATCAAGAGATTTATAGAGTAACTCAAAATTCTTTCAAGAATAAATCCCTATAAAGCTTTTAGAAGCCTCAAAAGTAGAAGAACATTACCATGTCTTCTCAATAAGATTCCTATAATGAAAGAATATCCTACTTAAGTTACCTGTATGGTCGATTGATTGCAATTTTATCCATAATGACTTTGATTATAATGACAAATATCCTTAACAATAGATATAGCCTGTAAATGAAATCAAGTTGTGCATGCATTCACAATAATTTCATAACACTCAATATCTATCTAGAAAAATATTTGTCCGGAATATCCAACAATTCAAACAATTTATAGCACATAAGTCCTATCTGGAGCATCCAGATGCTATTCATGAAAACCCTAAACTGTAGCATCAAGTCTTCTAATAAAACAGAGTAGTCATGAATTACGCCAAAATACCAAATAAGACTCTTTAACGAATGTAAAGAATAAATCATCAGATATACTTATTTGCAAAAAGAAAGAAAGAATCCAAAAACGAAACAAAGGAAATAACGAAAAACTAAGAAATAAAGGGAAAGAAAGAGAAAGGAACTAATTAATTGGAGAAGGACTTGCAGGAGAATATTCTTCTTCCAAATCTTCATCAGTAGAATCGTAGTATGGAGTCGTTATTTTCGGCTTCATATTTGGTTGTAAAGATTTATAATAACTATTCATACTTTTTGCCTCTAACCTCTTTAGGCGAATATCTTGTTGATATGCTACTTCCTTTTGATCATCAATAGCATCCATCATAAATTTCTCGAACTCATTCTTAGGAATATAAGATATATTCTTGCCGACTTTTGTTGCTTTTCTTCTTCCTTGGGACTTGGGGGTATGATTACATGGGTTATCCCAATATCCTGCAGAATACTAGAATCGACGGCGTCGTGGAATCACTTACCCTTGTCAAGTTCTCCTTTTCAATTTCCACTCCTATTGATCTTGCAAGTCTTGTAAGAAAATGTCCAAAGCCTAAAGGTTGTGTTGTAGATTTCTTAACATGTGTGTTAATAATACGAGAAAAAACTTGGCCTAAATCAACAGGTTTTTCATGGTACATATGAGAGAAGATAGCTATTTCCAAAGGACTAAGAATTATTTTACTTTCAATCTTCCTAGTAACTATATATGGAAACATAGTATGTAGATATACGAAGGCTTAGATGAATTTCTTTGAAACTCTTGTTGTATCTGCATTATACTCTTTCCGAGTAGCTCTAATATGATCCTAATACGTTGATGTATTGTCCGAGAATTCTATTACTGCACTATGATAAATGCATGATGTAACTTCTCTTGAGTCCAAATTCCTAAATGCACACCAAACTCTTTAGTACTCATATTATATTCCAAATAATTAAGACAAAATCTAACTCTCTCGTTTTCATAGCTAAATGTCGAATAAAATTTGAAAACCACCGCCGGCATAGATAGGCTCATCTACCATAAAAATGCGAGCATAAGAGGAGCGCATCATCATTCTCCTTAGATCGAGTTTCTATTCCTAGCGAGAAAGTAGTCCCCCAATAAATCCTACGACCTTGCGCTATTTGTCTGCCTAAAAGTGCCACATATCATTCTTCATATTCCTTCTCACTTGATGGAAAAATGAGACAGCAGGAATGTTCATTTTTTAGAATGGTCAAAACTTATAGTGACATACTTATTATCCTTATCCTTATCCTTATCGGATAATTCCAATTTCCTCTTTTGCCCTAGCCTTGCAGAAGTAGCTGCCGGGTTATCAAACATATCTCCCAACTTGCTTGGTAGTCCAAGTCATCTTCCTATCAAAAGCAAAGAATAAGAGTTAGTAATAAATTTTCCAAGGCTTTAGAATTTAGGGTTTTTAAGAATTTTTTATATTTTTATAGATTTTGTTTTTAGGATATTTAAATTTTTATAGATTTTTAGAATATATATTTTTTATGGGGTTTTTAAATTTTATGAAAGCTCTATGGCCGATATCCGAGAATAACTCCTAGTATGATTCTAGAATGTATTTTCTAAAATTTAGATATTCCTATCTTTAATTAAATTTAGATAATTTAAAATTAAAAATTTTAGGAAATCCTATACTTAGGAGGATCGAGTTTAGTTCCCTTAATCAAATTATGTCATAAAGAATAATTACTACCGATTATCAAATCATAAAACTTCTAAAATTTTGATTAGGAATTCTAAAAATTTTATGAATTTTTTGATCCCCTGCAACGGCCAAAATCGATGTGAATTTTGGTTACTATATTTTTAGCATAGATTATGATTGAGAAGCAAAACAAAAAGGTTGTCACTTAAATAACCAAAATATAAGGCAGGTACCTATCGTATGCGAGATAGTAACATTGAAGCATCAACGATTTTAAATTTATAAAATATCGTATAGACCCAAAGACGTTGACAACGGTTATAAGTAATTATTAAATATGACAAGAATTTATTAACAAAAGTTAACCCTAGGATAAGAATCAATTCATGAGATTGTTGCTAGAACATAAATAGAATTGAAACAGATATGGTTTAGGATTCTTATTCAGTTCGATGATTCAATTAGAATGACCATATTCGAAGATGTAGCTTTAAAGCGAGATCTAAGGCAATTGTGATTAATATTAACTTTACTACCGTACCCAAGTTATCTAATGTGATTACCTCAATACGGGTCGTTGCAAGTAATCCTAAACCTTTGTAGATTAATTATTAAGTTGTGAATTTAATAAGTTAATCTTAAGATTTGCATTGATTACTAACTCGAGATTATTAGGCTACCTAACCTCATTATGGTCGATGCAAGTTATTACACCTAATCCGACAATTCATTAATTCTCCTATGGTCGGGTCTCCTTAACAAACCGTCGATTAATTAATTATTCCAATTATATGCTCAACAAGATGCAAACCTATATGTCATGGCATAAATTGAATAATTGGTGTGTGTTTTGAGTGAGTAAAAATATAGTATCATATAAAGCAAATAATCTCACAAAACAAGTGTCACATAATCAAACATAACTAAGGCGGTACCTATCGCATGCGAGATAGTAACACGGGAGTACCCACGATTTTAAATTTATAAATATCGTATCCACAGGGAACGTTGGTACCTTTGGTTAATTTCTACCAATTATGACAAACTTTAAGGTTCATGGATTTAGTCCTATGTGTCCGTTCGATTCAGATATGTTTGTTTAAAGAATATATAAAACAAGAATGGAAAATAATTGACTAAGATCTCTAATGAAGTACGTATGATTAATTAAGGTGAACAATGTTCGAAGGTGTAATTTGCAAATGGATCTAAGGCAATTATGAATTCGAATTATCTTACTACCATACGAGTTGTCTAGAATGATTACCTCAATCTTGGTCGTTGTAAGTAATCCTAAACCTCTTTAGATTAGTTATTAAGGTGTCAATTTAATAACATAACCTTAAGATTTGCATTAATTCCAAACCCGAGAATATTAGGATGCCTAACCTCAGTACGGTCGTTGTAAGTTATTAGTCCTAATCCGGCAACTCATTAAATCTCCTACGGTCGGGATTCATTAACAAATCGTCAATTTAATTAACTATTGTAGTATCATGCATCAACCTAAGTTTCATAACATAAACTCAATACGAGAATCAAATCAAAAGCGTAAAACAATAAGCAATTCATAATGTATATTAAAACATATCCTTCCCGGGAATATATAAATCATTAATCAATCAATCTAAATAAAGAGAATCTTAGGACACAAAATCATAACATATAAAGGAAAAGAAATACAAGTACGAAAGAAAAAGGAAAGAGAAAGTTGTCGTGTTGCTCTCCTTGCTTTCCCCGGCTTACTCCTCCCAGACCTCGCCGAGACTTGTGCTCAGGATCCTTATCTTGCTCTCTGGGATCTTAAGAGATCACTTCCTCTCAACTAAACTATAGAGATATTCCTTACGGTCGAGGTTCAACCCCTACACTCGAGAAGAAGAAAAAAAATAAAGCCGAATCTCGATTAGAGCTTATCACGAAATTCCTATTGGTTAGGAACCTGTGAAATGCTCTCCGTCGAGTGATTACGGTGTGTTTCAACAACAGGGGAGTGCATCTATATAGGAGTGAAATAGAGGTGAAAAGAGGTAAAATTTCCATGTGGGATGCGAAAACGTCATTCGCCTTCAAACGACAAAAAAAAAATAAACTAGTGGCATGCTTCTCAAACCCCTATCAAGTTACCATAACATACTTATCACAACATCCAGATGGTCTAACACTATTTAACTAAAAAGTCCAAAAGTAATCCATCAATCAAACAATTTTGCCAAAATAGATGTGCTCAAGATAACAGGATTTCCTACAACTAGACTAGCATCAAGTTTCTATGAATAAATCAAACTCGATCCTCAAGATTCTTACAATCAAACAAATTGTTTATATCATAGGCGGAGTAAATCATGCTTCAAAAGTTTATCGGATATCCCAAAAAGTTTAAAATTGCCATAAAATTTGAGAAAATTCAAAAATTCTAGCTAAATTTAGCCCACGGAAATTTACCCCTACCCCCCACTTAAAATGAACATTGTCCTCAGGTGTTGTAGGCAGTGGAGATGAAAACCCCACACTTAATCTAAAACATCTATGAACAAAGTGTCCCAAAAATAGAAAAACAAGAAACAAGACGGAAAACACGAAGCAAACACCAAGACGGAAACGAAATAAATAAAACAAAAAGAGGAAAAAGAAAACAAACACGAGGGTTGCCTCCCCGAAAGCGCTTCGTTTTTGTCGTTTAGCTGACCCTTCTATCAATCTAATAAAGTTTATGTATCCCCCTTTTCCATTGATTCTCCGTAGAATTTCAATCTTTGACCATTCACTTTGAAAGTTGTACCATCCGTATTTATTATTTGCCAAGCTCCATACGGTGAAACTTCTTTGATAATGAACGAACCCGACCAATAACTAAGCAATTTTCCTGGAAACATTCTCAAACGCGAGTTAAATAATAGCACTTTGTCACCAGGCTAAAAAACTTTTAAAGTTACGGCTTCTTATCATGCAAAATTTTACTTTTCATTTTGAAATTCAAAGAATTCTCATATGCATTATATCTCCATTCATCAAGTTCATTCATTTGTAACGTCCTATCTTTTCCAATTAGCTCATCATCTAGATTGCACTTTTTCAATGCCCAATATGCCTTATGTTCTATTTCACGGGTAAGTGACATGTTTTTCCATAGATCAAACGATACGGTGAGAATCCTGTAGATGTTCTAAATGCGGTTCTAAATGCCCATAATGCATCATCAAGCTTTGTAGACCAATCTTTTCTATGTACACCTACAGTTTTCTCTAAAATCCTTTTGATACCTCTGTTGGTTACCTCAACTTGTCCATTCGTTTGTGGATGATAGGCGGTGGAAAGCTTGTGATGAACTCCATATCTTTTCAGTACCTTCTCCAATTGGGAGTTGCAAAAGTGAGTTCCTCCGTCGCTTATCAAAGCTCTAGGACAACCAAATCTAGTAAATAATTTCCTAAGAAATCTGCACACAACTTTAGCATCGTTAGTAGGTAATACTTGAGCTTCAGGCCATTTTGAAAAATATTCAACAACTATTAAAATGTATTTATTGCCATATGAAGAAGGAAATGGTCCCATAAAATCTATACCCCAAATATAAAAAATTTCAACACTTTGAATTCCTCTTTGGGGCATACCATCCTTAGAAGAAATGTTACCTGCTCTTTGACATGCATCACAAACCTGTATGTGGGATACAACGTCCTTGAAGATCGTGGGCCAATAGAATCCGACTTCTAACACCTTCCTTGCGGTGTTATTAGCGGCTAAATGGCCTCCAGTAGGTCCCTTGTGACAATGATCTATGATTTTCGTGCATTCTTCTCCGGATACACATCTTCTAATAATCTGATCTGCACAAATACGAAACAAGAAAGGATCTTCCAAATAGTAATATTTCAAATCATCGAAGAGTTTCTTCTTTTTCTTTGATAAGTACATATCATTGGGAATTTCTTTAGCGGCAAGATAGTTGGCAATATCAGCAAACCACGGAAGAGAACTATCAACATAATTCAACATTTGTAGAAAATATAGACTCTCATCGGGGAATTTGTCGGATATCACGGACTCGTCAATAGATTCTAACTCAGGATTCTCTAACCTAGACAAATGATCAACAACTAGGTTTTCTGCTCCTTTCGTATCCCTTATCTCGATGTCAAACTCTTGTAAAAGTAAAACCCGTCTAATCAACCTAGGTTTGGTATCGGATTTGTTAAACAAATATTTGAGTGCGAGAATGATCGGTATAAACAATTGTTTTAGACAAAACAAGATATGATCTAAACTTGTCAAATGCATACACAACAGCCAGCAATTCTTTTTCGGTAGTAGTGTAATTCTCTTGAGCATCCGTCAAAGTTTTACTAGCATAGTATATCACATGAAACTTCTTATCATGCCTTTGTCCTAAAACAACACCTCCTTGCATAATCACTACCATCACACATCGATTCAAAAGGCAAGTTCCAATCGGGTGATGTTATAATAGGTGCGGTGGTTAACAATTTCTTTAGTTTATTAAAAGCTTTCATGCATTTCTCATCAAAAATAAAATGAACATCTTTCCCTAGAAGATTATTCATAGGTCTAGCAATCGGAGAAAAGTCTTTTATGAATCTTCTATAAAAACCAGCGTGACCTAAGAAACTCGACAACTTTAACGAATTAGGTGGAGGTAGCTTAGAAATAACTTCAATTTTAGCTTTATCTACTTCCATACCTAAACGGGAAATTTTGTGACCAAGTACAATTCCTTCTTTTACCATAAAGTGACATTTCTCCAAATTAAGCACTAGATTCGATTTTATACATCTTTCAAGCATGCATTCTAAATTTCGCAGGCAAGTCATAAAAGAATCACTAAACACAGAAAAATCATCCATAAATACTTCCATAGAATCACCTAACATGTCTTCAAAAATAGCAGTCATGCATCTCGAAATGTAGCGGGTGCATCACATAATCCAAAAGGCGTTCTTCTATATGCAAATGTTCCAAAGGAACATGTAAAAGTGGTTTTATCTCTGATCATCGGGGGCAATAGGAATTTCGAAGTAACCGGAAAACCCCGTCTAAAAGCGATAAAACATATGTCCGGAAAGCCTTTCTAACATTTGGTCAATAAAAGGAAGAGGGAAGTGGTGTTTTCGAGTTGCGGTGTTTAATTTTCTATAATCAATACAAACTTTGTGGCGATTTACGGTTCTAGTAGGAATTACTTCATTATGCTCATTTTTCACAACTGTAATTCCTCCCCTTTTTCGGTACTATTTTTGTGCAGTCTAACCCACTCACTATCGGATATAGGGTAGATAAGTCCGACATCTAACAATTTAATCACTTCCTTTTTCACTACATCACACATATTACGATTTAATCTCCTCTGAGGGTTGCACACAAGGCTTATAATCGATTCTAACATAATTTTATGAGAGCAAAAACTTGGATTAATACCCGGAATATCGGCAATCTTATAGGCAAATGCTCTCTTATACTTCTTGAGTGCGTTCAGAGTCGACTTCCTTTGTTCTTCCGTCAATTCGGTTGAAAGAATGATAGGAAGTTTCTTATCTTCATCTAGGAAGCCGTAACATAAGTGATTTGGTAAAGCCTTCAGTTCCAAATCGGGCGGATCCTCAAAAGATGTCTTCTCATGTTTGAGCTCGGAATCACCTATTTCAGAAAGCTGGTTAGAATTTTGGGATTTCTCATTATCTTCAGTGATAGGATTTTCAGAATCCTCTTCAACTTCTTCTTCTTCACATAGAGCAACTAAGACAGGATCGTCAAACAACAATTTAGGCATGCTATTCTCCATATAATGATCAATAATATCCCCGGAAAAGCGGATATCATCTAAATGTGCGGGGTGTCTAAGAGTAGATTTCAAATTGAAAGTAATATCTTCATTGTTTACCCTTAATCTTATCCGACCACTGCTTACATCTATCAATGCCTTAGAGGTAGCTAGAAAAGGTCTACCTAGAATTAATGGTATACTACTTTCACCAATCATATCCGTCACAACAAAATCAGGGGGAAGACAAATTTATCTACTTTAACAAGTATGTCCTCTATAACTCCCCTAGGGATTTTGGTGATCTATCGACAAGTTGTACACACATTCCGGTTTCCTTCGATTATGCAATCCTAGTTTATCAAATAGACTAGATGGCATTAAATTAATACTAGCTCCTAAATCGGCTAAAGCATTTATGTTAGTAATATTTCCTATTGTGCATGGTAAAGTAAAGCGCCCAGGATCTTTTTTTTTTTGAAGGCAACTTGTTTAAAAGAATAGCGAAACGATTAATTTAAAACAACTTTATCCATGTCTAGCTTTCGCTTATTACTAACAATTTCTTTTAAAAACTTAGCATACTTAGGCATTTTTGAAACAACATCAAGCAAAGGTAAATTAACATGAATTTGACTAAAAATTTGCGGAAATTTCTCAAGCTGCTCATTCTCTTTATTTTGCTTCAATCTCGAAGGATATGGGGCCTTCGGTCGATACTCTTGTGTGGGTATCTTTTGTTCCTCATCTATTTTCTCTCTTTAGACTTCCGTCGGCCTTGAGTCCTTGGAACTCTCTCCTTCTTCTGCCTGCGGAAATAGTAGGGTTAGTAATTTTTTTGAATAGGAGGGGTCTAGAATTTTACCGGATCTCGAGTTAAATTCTTGTATTCTCTTATTGGGTTGTTCTCGGTATTGCTTGGTAATGCACCATGAGCTCTTTCCCGAAATATGATTTGTGTCGGTTCCCCCGTTTGTCTTTCTAGAGTTTGTAGAGAGGCGCGTGTGTTTCCGGCAAAGGTCTCGGTCTGCCTCAACCTTTCATGCCTCTGTCTCATCCTCTCATCCGCTTCTCTCATTCTCTGTTCATTACTCTCCTGCATCTTTTTACCTGATTCAATCATTTCCTTATTTGAGTTCATTATTCCTTTCATCATCTCCCTCATTTCTTGCATAGGGTCTTTAGGTTGATTGAAATTTCTCGCATGTGGTAATGTCGGTTGTTGTGATTGCGGGAAAGGAGCATTCGATAATTCCTTGGATAATTCATGGCTCCATCATTATTCTTCCAACTAAATCCAGGATGATTCCTCCGATTGGGGTTATAAGAATTCCCCATAGGTGCTCTATTAGCGGCATCCACATACTCCATTTCTTCCGGAATAGTCGAGAATTCCATTGCCAAAACAATCACCACCGAAATGCGGTCCTTGACAAAACACACAGACTTGATATACCGTTTGAACGTTTCTTCCTTGAAGAGCAATCCGTTGATTATTAAATTGAGCCTTTATACTTTCAATTTGCTCGTCCAAAGAGGAGTTTGCCATGTTAGCTAGCTGTTTCTGAGGTTTCGCCCTTACACTTGTCCTCCAATTTTTATTTGTTTTCCTCATCCTTTCCAATGCATTAGTTGCATCTATCTCATTCATTCCATTAAAACCTCCTTGAGGGTTCAGCCCATCCCAGGATTTGCTTTCCTCGCTCGTTCATTCCTCCGTAGAACTGTTGTAATACGAGTGGTTCACGAAATCCATGTTGAGGGCAAGCTCTTAATAACTCCTTCATTCTTTCCCAAGCGTCGACAACGGTTTCATCCTCTGCTTGCGAGAAACTTGATATTGCTTTTCTCATGTCCAAGATTCTAGCAGTTGGGTAGTACTCGGTTAAGAATGCTTTGCTCAGTTGATCCCATGTTGTAATTGAACCAGTAGGGACTCGGAGTAACCAATTCTTTGCTCTATCCCTTAGAGTGTATGGGAATAAGGTCGGCATCACCAACTCAATAGGACTATCCCCTTTACAAGCATCACACGGTGCAGCGAACTCGGATAAATGCTCCATTGGGTCCTCGGATGGTAATCCTCCAAATTGTGACCTTGTGATTACCAATTGCAGAACGCCTGGTTTCAAGTCATACCTATCTCCTTCGGGCAACCTTATAGCACTGCACATAGGTATGTTCTGCGGCTGGATGTAAGTTTCCATTGGTGGTGGTGGTTGAGCTGCCATTTCCGGTAAGATTAGTTTTCTCCTTGCACCTCTAGCTCTGCGGATTAAGATTTCGGGATTGTCAAGCCTTTCTCGGAGTTCAGCCCCAGAGGCTCGAGTCATACAACTGCAAACAAAGAATACAAAGATAGATAAGATGCAAATATAGTTAGAAGTTCGAAGATAGAAGGTTAAAAATTTTTGTTTTTTTTTTTTTTTATAAAATATTCTAGATAATTTCTAGAAAATTTAGTAGTATGATTTTAGAATGAATTTTCTAAAATTTGGATCACCTTAATTATTTAATTTAGGAAATCCTATACCAAGAAAGTAGGATCTAATTCCACTAATTGCGTCTTAATTGATAAATACTACCGTTACCAAATCATAAAATTTCTAAAATTTTGCGCGGAATTTAAAAAATATTATGAATTTAGCGTCCCCGGCAACGGCGCCAAAAATCCGGTGTGTGTTTTGAGTGAGTAAAAATATAGTATCATATAAAGCAAATAATCTCACAAAATAGTGTCACATAATCAAACACAACTAAGGTAGAGTACCTATCGCATTCAGATAGTAACACGGGAGTACCAAGATTTTAAATTTATAAATATCGTATCCACAGGAACGTTGGTAACGGCTGGTTAGTTTCTACCAATTATGACAAACTTTAAGGTTCGGGGAATTAGTCCTATGTGTCCATTCGATTCAGATATGTTTGTTTAAAGAATATATAAAACAAGAATGGAAAATAATTGACTAAGATCTCTAATGAAGTACGTATGATTAATTAAGGTGAACAATGTTCGAAGGTGTAATTTGCAAATGGATCTAAGGCAATTATGAATTCGAATTATCTTACTACCATACCTGAGTTGTCTAGAATGAGTACCTCAATACTGGTCGTTGTAAGTAATCCTAAACCTTTTTAGATTAGTTATTAAGGTGTCAATTTAATAACATAACCTTAAGATTTGCATTAATTCCAAACCCAAGATTATTAGGATGCCTAACCTCGGTACGGTCGCTGTAAGTTATTAGTCCTAATCGGCAACTCATTAAATCTCCTACGGTCGGGATTCATTAACAAATCATCAATGTAATTAACTATTGTAGTATCATGCATCAACCTAAGTTTCATAGCATAAACTCAATAAGAGAATCAAATCGAAAGCGTAAAACAATAAGCAATTCATAATGTATATTAAAACATATCGTTCCCGGGAATATATAAATCATTAATCAATCAATCTAAATAAAGAGAATCTTAGGACACAAAATCATAACATATAAAGGAAAAGGAATACAAGAACGAAAAGAAAAGGAAAGAAAAAGTTGTCGTGTTGCTCTCACTGCTTCCACGGACTCGCTTACTCCTCTAGACCTCGCCGAGACTTGTGCTCCGGATCCTTATCTTGCTCTCCGGATCTTCAGGAGATCACTTCCTCTCAACTAAACTATAGAGATATTCCTTACGATCGAGGTTCAATCCCTACACTCGAGAAGAAAGAAAAATAATCAAAACTGAATCTCGACTAGAGCTTATCCACGAAATTCTGTTGGTTAGGAACTCGGGAAAATGCTCTGCTCCAGTGATTCTGGTGTGCTTCAACAACCCGGGGAGTGCATCTATATATAGGAGTGAAATAGAGGTGAAAAGAGGTAAAATTTCCATGTGGGACATTGAAAAACGTCATTATGAATTCAACACGCCCATGTTGAGAAAAAAATTGCAATTTAGTCCCCGATTTCTTCATTTCTTCAATTTTGGTCCTTGAAAACTCGAAATCGAAAACGAAGGAATTTGGGTAATTCTCATTCAATTAATTCCAATTAACTCCATAATTAACTCGAATTGAACACAATTAATGTATAAAAACACGATATAAAATCGAGTTATCAATAAGAAACTAAGTTGAAAGCATAAAGCAATAATAATCACAATGATAATCACAAACAGTATCCTTCCCGGGAAATTAATACAAGCTCTAATTGTATCATTAATAATAAAAGAATCCCATGAGACGAGTTATAGTAAATAAAGAACGAAAAATAATAGACTTGAGAAGAGGGAAAAGAAAAGTTGTCGTATGGTTGTCACTACTTCGTCGTCGGGACTTGACCTCCAATTCTTCTCGAACCCTACTAGCCTTCCTCCTTGTCTTTCCCACGAAATCTTCTAGAATCACACCTCTCAACTAAGCTATAGAGCTCTCCCTTATGGTCAAGGCTCAAACCCTAAGCTAAGAAGAAAAATATAATAACTAGAAAATATTTAACTACGAGGGTAATTTCCGAGGATCCACGAGATTCGAAATCCCTCGAATTCTCTGCACTCTGCACTCTCTAGTGGGTTGGTGGTGTGTTCCAAAGGCTTGGCTGCTTCCTCTATTTATAAGAGTAGAAAAGGAGTTGAAAACAGTGAAAATTCGATGTGGGGACGCCAAAGCGCCCTCAACACGGCCAGCAACACGGGCAAGAACACGCCCATGTCGCGATCTTCAACACGCCCGGCAACACGGGCGGAACATGCCCGTGCCGGCTCAATAAGGCCAGCAACACGGGCAGGAACACGCCCGTGTTGAACATTTTTTTCCAAAATTGCACTTTTAGTCCCTGATTCCCTAATTAGACTTTAAATTAAGCATATTTAAATATAATTACCCCTTAAAAAATGATATAAATCGACATATCATTTACTCACTCAAAACACACACCACTAAGTAAGAAAAAATTCTAAGAACGCAAATTAAAATGAAAGAAAGAGAAACAAAATTAAAGTAACATAAGAAAGCTACTAAAATAAGAGCAAGAAAAATCATAGAATCATAGTTAAACTACTAAACTAAAAATAAGAAACAACTAATCTAATGAAATTAAAATCAATCAATCAAATATCCAAGATCTATCAAGAAGATCAAAGATACTTCAAGAAATAGACAAGAAAAATATAAGATACCTAAGATTGATTTCATATAACAAATCATAACATAGTTGATCTATTATATAATTCACACCGTTACATTAGATAACTCAGGTACGGTAGTAAAGTTAATATTAATCATAATTGTCTTAGATCTACTTAAAGCTATATCTTCGAATATAGGTCATCCTAATTGAATCATCGAACCAAATAAGAATCTTAAACCTTATATGTTTCAATTCTATTTATGTTCTAGCAACAATCTCATGAATTGATTCTTATCCTAGGGTTACTTTTGTTAATAAATTCTTGTCATATTTAATAATTGCTTATAACTGTTATCAACGTCCTTGGGTGATGAGCTATATTTATATATAAAAATAGTATTAATAATAGAATAAAATAGTACTAAAAATAATAGGAATTCTCAAGATTAAAATAGAATTGTCACTAAGAAAGTAAACTCAACTAGGCAGAGAACCTATCGAAATAGTTTCGTAAATAAAGGTAGTATTTAGATTTTAATATTTATAAAATCATTTTCCCCAAGACGTCTATTAATTTTTAGTGTGGAAAATATAATTTAATCAATTATGAATATGATTTGGAAGTATGAATCAATCATCAAGTAATTCAACCTTTATCAAGAATGATAGGATTGAATTCTAATTTCCTAGAAAGCAAATTAAAAGAAAGCAAAGTAAAGAATATGGATGAGATAATATTGAATATTTGAAGAACTCACTAAAGACATTAGAGAGAGTGGAGGATACACTTCACAATGAAATCAAGTATCATGAATCAACTATCACAATTTCACCAAATCCAAGTCTAAGGATGAATTTCCTCAATACGTGTCGTTGAAAGAAATTCATACGTGAAGAACAACTTCGAATATATTAGTAAGATTAGATCACTACTAATCATCCAAGGTCCGGTACACCAATAGGAAAATAACTAAACTAATCTAGCACTAATCGTATATCCAAGGTCCGTCTTAATAATTAGTGTTAACCCAAACCACAAAATCGAATTAGAGCTCAACTCAAGATAGAAAGTCAAATCAAAGCCATAATTGAAATTGCAATTCAAGCTAATAAAATCATAACAATCAACTCACAATAGATCAATCTCAAAGTGAAAATGTAACATGAAACCAACCACTTCTACCCTAAAGAAATGTAGAAGAAGAGAGTTCCTATTGGGTTGGTAAACTAGATTACAAGAAATATCATCAAAAGTAATAGAAGAAGGTAAGAAAATAATTCCAAAAACCAGTTGTCAATTGATACCGGAAAGATCTCTACACTTCAACTCCTCTCTTGAATCCTCTTCTTGCACTTTGAAGCTTGAATGATTGAAGTAGATCCAAACACCTCTTGATTAGATTGCACAACTCTACCTTATAGACCGAGGAGAGATTACACAACCTAACTAGAAACAATTATCACTAAAACAATCTAGGGAATTCTCTAATTGAAAGTAGATCAACAAAGTAATAGAAAATTCCCTAAATTCTATACCAAAATATATGAAATTCAAGAAAACCCAATATGATATTCAATATAGAAAACAATGTGATAATCAAGCCAATTTGACTAATGCTAAAAATCCTAATATTTATAGGTAACAAAAAGCAGGGGGTAAAATAGTCATTTAACAAAGAAAACAGTGATTCCGGCATGACTACGGGCGTTGCCCTTTCTTCTCTACGGGCGTATTGATGTTTTTTATGTCCTACGGACGTAGAATCCAGACTGTGCACACTGTAGAGCAGGTAGTTATTTTATACGGGCGTGATGCATGAAAGGGCACCGCGCGTATAGCTCATACGGGCGTAGTCCAGCTATGAAGGGAATAGCATATTTCCCGGAATGTTGCACTTTTGCCTCCGAATTTATCTTTTTAAGTCAATTTGCCCCAGGAAGTTACCCGGAATGTAAAATATACAATTAAACCCTTAATCACTCAATTTATCTCAATTTAATACAATAAAACTCCCCAAATCATGCACAATTTATATCCCAAAACATGATCATATTTGATGTTATCAAATACCCCACAACTTAAACCATGCTTGTCCTCAAGCAAATCGAATGGAAGAGGTTAGAAAGAAACATACTAAACCATCAAATAGATCAAATAGCAATTTGAACTTGATTTAAATGTGAAATTTCTCAAAGATTTCAAAATCAACTAGTTTACTTTTCAAAGATCTCATAAACAAAATGTTTAAGGAATGATTCATTTTTATGCCTCATCAAGTGTTTTCATGTTTAAATCAAGAAATCAATTTTGAACAAGTTATTTTCAACTTAAATACGAAAAATGATCATAAAAGCATCCTGCGTGAAGTGTGTGCTCTTTCTCAATTGATGATCTAAATAGCAAATTTTCTTTCAAAGTAAACTACTCAAATAGTGGTTGGTCGATCGAAAATTTCAACAACAAGACACAATCACAATCAATATCTCAAGAATCAAGCCACTTATTCAAAAGAAAATTTTTATTCCATTTTTTTTTTCAAGGTTTTTAACATTTGCTTAACAATCCAACTTTAACTACCCTTGTAACAAGTTCCACTCCGATGACTCCCCAGATCCCGAGGACCTTAGGGCACCGGGCATTCAATTCCCATAAGGAGTGGTGCTCAAGTAGTAAAGGATACATGCAAAACAACCTTTTATTCAACTTATTCAACGAAAATAATAAAAATGTAGCAAGTCTCTCAAAGAATTTTTCAAGTGAAAACGCAAGTCATTTCCATTCCCAAAAGACTTAATACTATTCAAATAAATTGTCCAAAAGTAGTTCACTAATCGGAACAACCAACCAAGAATAGCTATGTCAAAAGAATTTCAGGAATTTCCTATAGTCATGCTCGTATCAAGTATCAACAAGATGAAACAAATCAAATCTCGAGACTTTTAACATTCAACAAATAGTTTATATCATCGGCTAAGCAAATCAAATTCCCACAAAAGGTTCACAAAATAATCTTTTCAAGTAAACTAATCATTTTGAAAAGTTCAAAAATTTTAACAATTTTTTGAAAAATATTTGCAAATTGAGATAAAACGAGCACAAACCTACCCCACAACTTGAATATTACACTTGTCCTCGGTGTAAAAGTTAATACCCCACAACTTACTTGAAAAATAAATAAGTGAGAGAAAACTATAAATACAAAATGGGAATAAGTGCGAAAAACTAGAAAAATAAAAACAAGAAAATTTTATTCAAAACGGGAAGGTAAACTATGAACACAAAAGATAATCATATAAATCCAAATAAATCAAATAGTACATCCCGAGAAAAAACAAACAAAAAAAAAAAAAAAAAAAATAAAAGCAATTACATAAAGCAAATAAACCCTACCCAGAACCTCCGGGACTAATATAACAAACAGGATAATAAAACCTATACTTTGGAACATCCGAGAATTAAGAAAGCGATATAGACAATAATTGAAAGCTAAAAACCAAGTATGACTCAATAAAAGCGGTAAAAGGAAAGGGAAGAAAGACAAATCTTGTTCCCAAGCAAGCATGCTTGGAACTTATTTTGTTCCTTTCTTAGGAGCTTCTTCCTTCTTCAATGACTTTTAAAGGGCTCGCTTTATCCTCCCTAACAACATCATCTGTCGATTTATTAGATGGAATTTTGTTCGGTGTTGTTAGGGTGTAATCATTTTTGCTCGTTCTGAAAATTGCCCGGACAATTATCCCACTTGCATTTCCGGGTTTTATAGTGAAGCCTATTGATTCCTGTTTTACCTTCAACAAACAATCAAGAATGATAGAATACAACAAAACAAAGAAAGAAAGAAATTACAAGATTAAAAATGTCCTACTACAAACGATCTAGAAAAAAAAAATTTAAAAGAACAAGAAAAACAAGAGAAAGAAATCACATTACCTACAAAACACAGAAAAAAAAGATTAGTAAGGACAAAAGGAAATAAAATATAAGATTATTAAATAATGCTAATCTAATCAAAAATAAGGAAAAGAAAATGAATTAAATTAATTGAATGAAAGAAAGAAGAAAAAGAATGAAAGAATGATAAAGAAGAATGAAATGAAATGTATAAGATAGAAAGAAGTTTTGAAAGAATGAAAATGGAGGGAGAAATAAAAGGATTTGATAAGCACGCAAAATTGAATAGCAAAGGAAAAGAAATAGAAAAGAAATGGAATTTAAATGGAATCTAGACGACAATTTGAAGAAATAAAATTGAAAAGGAAAGTATGCATGCTCTCGGGTGGTGCAAAAACAGGGGAAACTGCAGGGTAAATCAAAATTTCAGTTCTTGAAATTATACAAAACAGAGCAATTACAGAGTTGTACATATGTTAGCTACTGGAATTTTTATAAAAACAGAGGAAATTGCATACTGGAATTACATAATGAACAGGGCAGTTTGCATACTGAAATTGCTGGAAAAATTACAGCAGGGGCAGTAAGATTTACTTACTGGAATTTTACACAAAAACAGAACAAAACATGCAAGAAACTACTGGATTAAATACAAGGGAACAGTGATGCAAATAAAATCTGCCACTGCACTGTCTGAAAAATCAATCGAAAAATAGTGAACAAATATATATATATAAATCAACTAAGCTACTGGAAATTGAGAATAGAACAAAATGACACATGCAATTGAACTTCTAATTTGACCATGCATATTGTCTATACGAAAGAAGTGAAACATATACATACAAACTGTATGCTATTATATGAAGAGCAAAAAGAAATGCAATTACAAACAACTAAAAAATCTATATACCATTATTTCAATACCATGCAAAATGAATTTTCAAAGAAACCATACACTAACCTACTGGAAAATGTAGTTTACAAACAAAAAACATTATGCATTTGCTAACTAAATTGACCATTCAAAATCAAAAAGAAAAAAGAACATGCACTACCTATTGGAAATGAAAGTACATATTATATATACATCAATTAGTCAAGTGCATGCAAAAAGAAATACTGGACACTACAAGTTGCAATATATATACATATATATACATACCATGCAAACCATAGAAACCATGCATACTAAAAATATACAAGTTAACTACATTTCATGAAAAAAAGTAATGAACTCATTCATGGATTCAAAGCTATACAAAGTCAATCATACTAATAACCAAAATACCAAGCAGTATATTAACTAAATCCATACAAAATGAAATGAAACACACTCATCTAACTATACACTATTAAAAAGATCAAAGACATGCAAAACATATCATGCAAAAATATGAGGTTGTGAAAACTATGAGATATGAGATATAATATTAAAGTTTTTCATTCTAACCTATTTATCTAAACAAAGGCAGGCAAAGGCAGAATATGCTAAAATCTTGATACTTACTTTTATAAACTAACTATACGATAGGTACTCTGCCCAGATGAGTTTATTATTTACGGTGACAAACCTATTTTATTCTTGAGATTTCTTATTATTTTTTTTACTATTTTATTCATTTATTTATACGATTTTTATATATAAAAGTAGCTCATCACTACCGTACCTGAGTTATCTAATGTGACTACCTCAATATGGGGGTTGCAAGTAATCCTAAACCTTTTTAGATTAGTTATTAAGGCGTCGATTTAACAATATAATCTTAAGATTTGCATAGGTTAGGAACTCAAGATTATTAGGCTGCCTAACCTCGGTAAGGGGGGCCACAAGTTATTACATCTAATCCGACAATTTATTAAATCTCCTATGGTGAGGCCTCAATAACAAACTGTCAATTAATTAATTATTCCAATTACATACTGAACTAGATGTAAATCTAAGTTTCATGCCCTAAATCGAATGAGAAACTAATCGAAAATGTAAGATAAAATAAATTCATAATGGAAATGATAAACAATATCCTCCCGGGAATTTATAAATTAAGAATAACCAATCAATTCACAACTTTCTCGAAAAGTAGTAAAATAAGATTCTAATGACACAGAAATCACAACTAATAAAGAAAAGCGAAATACAAAAATCTAAAAGACAAGGAGAAAGTAAGTTTGCCGTTTTTTTTGTCACGTCTCCAACGGAATGACTTGCTCCTCCGGTTGCTCGATTCCGGATTCCCGAACTCTTATCTCGATCAAAGAGATCTCGGCCATTCCTCTCAAATTTCACTAACGTGTTCGACCTTATGGGGGAGGCTCGAACCCAAAGTCGAAACTCGAGAAAATATTAAACTCATCTGGATTTGGACGCCAAAGGGCTAGAGACAGAGGTCTACTCATCTCTGTTGAGTAGCTTTATGGAGGATACGGGTGTCTTGGGATCGGATTAAGATCATCGATCGTATCTATGATAGTTCAAAGGTGAAGGAGAGCCACATTCGACCCGACCTCCGATATTTGCACGCCATTTTCTCGCACATTGTTACAACGAGGGAAGAGGCGTAGGAGTGGTTACTGACAGGCGGCTATCTTATCCTGCATGCTGACCAGAGAACCCGTGGAGCTCAGCCGCATTATCGCGAGGATCGCGAAGAGATATTGCACCTACAACGGGAAAGGGACACTCGACCTTGGACCATTCATCACCCGGATAGCGCGTTATTACGAGATTGATCTTGAGGGCGCCGGGTTGACACTGGTGAGTGAGCACACTATGCCACTGGACTTAGTCATCCTCCAGAATATGGGGATGCTTGGATAACCCCGGAAGGAGGCACCACCAGCGCAGGCGCAGGGAGCTCAGCCGTTCATACCTCGGAATCCTTTCGAGAGGTTTGTAGTTGCGCTAGCCGCTAGTCGGGAGGAGTGGTAGCAGCGTGTGGAGGTGCGAATCGAGATGATCGAGGCCCGCCAACAGACACGGAAGGACATCTCCACGGCGATGCACCGGCTTCTCCGGGAGATGCGAGCGAGAGCAGACAATGGACTTGGGAGATATGGAGATCTTATTTGATTCGGACCCAGCTCTGTCCACACCACCACCTGCTACTGGTTCTTAGACTCTTTTCCTTTTGTTTTTCTTTTTCTTTTGTCTTTTTTTCATTTTTGTTTTCTTTCATGTTTATTTTGTTTGTTTTGTTTTTAGTTGTTTATTTTTGTTATGCTTTATATAGTATATGTCCGGGATGTATTGAAAATCATTTATAATATATATGATATAAAAGCATTTTTCTTTCTTGATTTGTGTTTTGATTTAGTTGTTTTACTTTACACTTACTTTTTCAAATAAGTGTGGGGTAATCTACACTCGTACTCGAACACCGAGGACAGTGTTTCTTTTAAGTGTGGGGTAGGATGTTAAAATTTTTCGAAAAATAGCACCATAATGTTACAAAATTTCTCAAAATTTTTGAAAATTTCTATCTTGACGAATTCTTTTTACGTTTTTTTGTAGACCGATTTATTCTGCCTATGATATGTGCTAACTGTTAAATGCTTTAGTATTTAGAGGTGATCTGTTTTATTTCATAGAAACTTAGTACAAGTCTCTTTATAGGAAATTCCTGAACATTTGAACACAAATATGTTGATGAACTGTTTGGTGGATGAATTATTTTTGGACATCTAAGGTCATAGTATAATATCTTTTAGAAACCATGATAGTTTTTGTAGTTATTCGAAGGAGTTTTGAGGAGTATGCCACTAGTTAGTTTTTTTTTTCTTTACTTTCCAGGTGAATAAAAGTTTGTCTGCATGTATCCTTTGCTACTTGAGTACCATTCCTGAAGGGAATTTAATGCCTGGTGCCCTAAGGTCTTTAAGGTCTGAGAGCCACCAGATTGGGACTCGTTACATGGGTAGTTAAAGTTGATATTGTTAAGTAGACAATACTTGTTCATACATAATTTAAAAAGAAAAAAAATTTAAAAAAAGGTAAAAGGTAAAAACAAAAAAAATGAGAGAGTTAGAATAAGTGGCATTTAACTTGGACTCTAGAAGGTGGCTATGATTACTATTGTAACTTTTGATTGATTGAAGTACTATTATCTCTTGTGTTTAGGAAGAAGTTTGTTGATTGAATGAGTAAGTTGAAATAGCACACACTACACTTCAAGGAAATTCTATGATTAGACATGTATGAAGATATATATGAGTTTCTCAAGTTGTTTCTATTTAACTCTCGCATGCAATGGTTTATGTGGCACTTGAATAATTCTCTCTTCACATAACGTACATTGTGTTTTGACGTCTTGATAGAATTGATTTAGTAATTTGAGGATATGTGATTGATTGGTTACATGATATTTGTTAGACAAGTTTTTCTTGGACTGCATTTAGAGGTTTGCTTGAGGACAATTTGAAGTATTTTGATATGTCTAAATTATATCATGTTTTATATGAACTTATGTGCTCAATTTGAAGAGTAATTGGACTTAATTGATCGGAAATTACTCAAATTCTTCCTGTTTCTAATTTTGGAAGTTTTAGGGACCAAAATTGAACAAAGGAAGAATTTAGGGACTAAATTGCAATTTATGAAGAATATCACTATGGCCATAGTGAAGGGACTACGGCTATAGTGAGTGGAAATAGGGCCTAATACGGCCGTAGTGCCATCCAGATGAGCGATTTTTGAGGTCTTTCACTGAAAATGGTCGAAAGCCCCCGACTTCACTCCTATAAATAGAAGCACTCCCCCGGTTGTTCAAACACACCCGGACTCAATCGGAACAAGAGCATTTCTGAGTTTCTAGCCAATAGAGACTTCGCGATAAGCTCTAGTCGAGTTCTAGTTTAATATTTTCTCGAGTTTTGACTTCGTGTTCGAGCCTCGACCATAAGGTCGAGCATGTTAGAAGAAGCTTTAGAGGTGTGACTGAGATCTCTTTTGATTGAGATAAGAGTTCGGAAGTTGGAGTTGAGCATATCCGGAGGAACGAGTCTTTTCCGTTGGAGACATGACAGTGATAACGACAAACTTACTTTCTCCTTGTCTTTTTGATTTATGTATTTCGTTTCTCCTTATTAGTTGTGATCTCTATGTCATTAGAATCTTATTTTACTACTTTTCGAGAAAGTTGTGAATTTATTGGATATTCTTAATTTATGAAATCCGGGGAGGATATTTTTTATCATTTCCATTATGAATTTACTTTATCTTATGCTTTCAATTAGTTACTATTCAATTTATGTCGTGACATTTAGGTTTGTACCTAGTTGAGCATACAATTGGAATAATTAATTAATTGACGGTTTGTTAATAAGTCCTTACCAAAGGAGAGTTGACAAATTGCCAGATTAGGAGAAATATTGTGGTTAGGCATCCTAATAATCTTGAGTTAGAATTTATTACTTATCTTAGGGTTACGTTATTTGAGTGACGACCTAATAACCAACCTAAAAGATTTAGGATTACTTGTGGCGACCATATCGAGGTAATCACTTTAGGAAATTCATTTACGGTAGTAAGATAAATTGGATCCATAATTGCCTCAGATCCACTTAAGTAATATTCGAACATAGGTCAACCCAATTGATTCGAGAGAATTTAATTAAGATTCTAATTTACTTCACTTAGTCATTTCAATTCCTAGATTCTAGAAACACCTTCAAAATGAATTAAATTGAACTTGAGGACTAATTTCTTTTAACTAAGTATTTCATATTTGATAACCGTTATTAAGTCGTAACCAACGTTCTTAGGACATTACGATAATATAAATGTAAAATCGTTGGTACTACCACATTACTATCTACATCGATAGGTACTCTTGCCTTAGATTTTGGTTAATTAAGTGACAATCTATTTACTCTTATTCGCTACACTTAAGTTAATCTAAATCATAATCTATGCATTTTAAATAGTAACCAAAACGCACACCAAATAGGCTTCCCCGAAGTTCGGGAGGCGACTACAAGTACCACGCAAAGGGTGTGATCTCGACACAAAAGATACACCCGATACAAAATATTAAATACGCTTGTCCCGACAGTACGGTTTGGAGCTCCCAATTCAAACCGTCGAGAAAGTTTCTCAATCAAAATTTCACATCCCCATTGGACTTATCTCTCCATATAAACGATATCTCTCGGGAATGAAAGCCAAATATCACAAAATATTCTAAGTATTTTGTTACCTAATATTCTCGAGTCCTCCGATTGCTTGAGGGCCTTCTTGATTTGGTTATGACTTAATCATTGGAGAGCCAAGGCCGGGAACACACCCTTGATGCTAGGCATTCCTTGTTGGACACTTACGTGGAAGTGGAGCCCACTCATCACACGTGACAAGACCGGAGAATCTATACCGATCAACTACTCCAACGCCACCGATTTGTATTTCTTTGTAGAATAGGAGTCTGATTGGTGTGTGTTTTGAGTGAGTAAAAATGAATATCAAATAAGGCAAATAATCTCACAAAAGCGAGTGCCACAAAATCAAACACAACTAAGGCAGAGTACCTATCGCATGCAGATAGTAACACGGGAGTACCACTATTTAAAATTTATAAATATCGTATCCACGGGAACGTTGGTGACCGCTGGTTAGTTTCTACCAATTATGACAAACTTTAAGGTTCGGGGAATTAGTCCTAGGTGTCCATTCAATTCAGATATGTTGTTTAAAAAAATATTTAAAACAAGAATGGAAAGATAATTAGCTAAGATCTCTAATGAAGTACGTATGATTAATTAAGTTGAACAATATTCGAAAGTTCAGTTTGCAAACGGATCTAAGGCAATTATGAATTCGAATCGTCTTACTATCGTACCCGAGTTATCTAATGTGATTACCTCAATACGGGTCGTTGCAAGTAATTCTAAACCTTTGTAGATTAATTATTAAGTCGTGAATTTAATAAGTTAATCTTAAGATTTGCATTGATTACTAACTCGAGATTATTAGGCTGCCTAACCTCATTATGGTCGATGCAAGTTATTACACCTAATCCGACAATTCATTAATTCTCCTATGGTCGGGTCTGCTTAACAAACCGTCAATTTAATTAACTATTGTAGTATCATGCATCAACCTAAGTTTCATGGCATAAACTTAATACGAGAATCAAATCGAACGTAAAACAATAAGCAATTCATAATGTATATTAAAACGTATCCTTTTCGGAAATGTATAAATCATTAATTAATCAATCTAAA
The DNA here is from genome assembly GCA_025388415.1 of Cynanchum wilfordii. NCBI lineage: Eukaryota > Viridiplantae > Streptophyta > Magnoliopsida > Gentianales > Apocynaceae > Cynanchum > Cynanchum wilfordii. Next base: position 38,892 of record JAHSUH010000105.1, read on the forward strand.
TAAATCGAATCCTAGGACACAGAATCATAACATATAAAGGAAAAGTAATACGAGAACGAAAAGAAAAGGAAAGAGAAAGTTGTCGTGTTGCTCTCATTGCTTCCACACGGCTGGCTTAATCCTCCAGGACCTCGCCCGAGACTCGTACTCTAGATCCTTATCCCTCTCGAAGATCTTGACCTAGCGCTCCCTCTCAACTAAACTATAGGGTATCCCTTATGGTCGAGACTCAACCCTACACTCGAGAAGAAAGAAAAATGAAAACTGAAAACTAGACTGGAGCTTATCACGAGATTCCTATTGGCTAGAAACACGGAAATGCTCCTGTTCTGAGTGATTCCGGTGTGCTTCAACAACCGAGGGAGTGCATCTATATATAGGAGTGAAATAGAGGTGAAAAGAGGTAAAATTTCCATGTGGGACATTGAAAAACGTCATTCTGCCTTCCACACGCCCGTGTCGCGTGTCTCCAACATGCCCTAAGACCGTGTTGAGCTTCTTCAACACGCCTCAAGCCCGTGTTGAGCTTCTTCAACACGCCTCAAGCCCGTGTTGAGCTTCTTCAACACCGCCCATGTTGAGAAAAAATTGCAATTTAGTCCCCGTGATTTCTTCATTTCTTCAATTTTGGTCCTTGAAACTTCCAAATCGAAAACAGAAGAATTTGAATAATTCCCATTCAATTAAGTCCAATTAACTCCATAATTAACTGGAATTGAACACAATTAATGTATAAAAACACGATATAAAATCGAGTTATCACTAATCTTGTTGATAGGTAAAACAATCGTGAAGTACAATGAATATTAAGGATTTTGCCTTTTTTTATACTTACTATTTCTTTGAAGAAATTACTGCTCTAATTGTTTGCCAAGTGACATCTGGTGTTAAAAAAAAAAAATATATTCAAATGAAATTATAGTGCAAAATCCAACAAATAAAAAGAAAATATGATCTTATTTTAATCTTAAATGAATAAGATAAAATAAAATTATGCGATCATAATGATCTTTTTTTCACTAAGATCTTAATTATTTACCTTCCATGATAACTACATGTAGCACGACATCCCATTCCAAATTGTATTACTATTAAAATTTTATTTAGTAAAATAAAAAGTTAATGTAGATGGTAGATATCCTAATATTTTTTTTTATTTTCTAAAGGGCATTATGATAGATATCTAATATCTATCTTAATATTTATCTTTTATATTTAAATATATCATTTAATAATTCCTTACTCAATCGAAGTCTATTTGCGATTAGGAAATCATATTTTATTATAAATACAAGGCCAAACAAAGAGGAAAGGTAAGTGAAATTCTTCTCAAAAAACCCTAGTTTTTTTACTTTCTTTCTGGTTTTGTTTCTGACTTAAGCATCGGAGGAGCTTCACGGAGAGAAATCTCCGTTTGGCTTTGTTTTTTACAGGAACGAAGATTCAGGATATCGAGATTAAGGTATTTAGAGATTGGAGGCCACATCATAATTGGCGCCCACCGTTTTTTGCCGAAACCCCTCTATATCCGTACTAGCACTTAATCACCCTCATTGTCCGCGATGGATCCTTCTCCTTCCCGGATTGCTGCTGCCGATTCGGTCGTCCTTGATACGTCTACACAACTCACCTTGACTTCTACTTCGGCTCCTTCACATATTGTTCCCTTGGATTCCTCATCCCCTGCTCTTCCGTCCGACCAACCGCCCGCTCCTGCTTCTGCTCCTGTTTTTCGCGAAAACGATTTGCTTCTTTTGTTCAATCGTGTTAAGGAACTTGAACAACAGGGGCAACATCAACGGGAGATGCCTACCCCGGTTGAACCTTCTACAGTGGTTGTGCCTTATCCGCCCGTTTCCTCCTTTCCGCCTAGTCGCGGTCGTCCAGGTCCTTCCGATGTTGCATCCACCGGCACGCACTTGTATTCTCCCACTCGCAACACAATTCTGCCCCTAGCGTTGGCCTCCACGCCATTTGATCGGACGCATCCCCCGCCACACATCCCCCCCCCCCCCGATAATGTTGACGCTTTTGTTCCATATATGCACCAAGTCAAACAAATGTTTGCCTCTTCTAAGCGTTCCTCTGTGACTTACAACCCCAAAGAGTACAATCCTGTGATTGAGGAATATCGCACGGCTCGGCTCCCTAATGATTTTAAGGTTCCTACTTTCCAACCTTATACGGGAGAGTCCGATCCTGATCGGTATCTTAAACACTATGGCACACGTCATGGAGATGCGTTCGGTGATGATGTCACCCTTTGCAAATGTTTTGCTGGCACCACAGACGCAGTACTTTTAGGCCGGTTCATTGCTCTCCCTCGTAATTCTATTTCTTCTTTTACACAGTTAGGTGCTCTTTTTCTTATGCAGGTGATCCTTCCCAAAAAGTCCAAACGACATTTGCTCTCTATCAAGCAGCGGCCGGGAGAATTGTTGTCTTCATATTTGACACGGTTCAATAAGTAGACGCTTAATATTAAGAATCTTTCCGAAGAAGGATATGTTGAATCTTTTTGTGAAGGGTTACAACCAAGTCGGTACTCGAGAAAAATTGAATCGGATAGAACCAACAACAATGAAGGAACTTTTTGATAAAGTTGATAAATGGGTTAAGGGTGAGGATGCCGAAGCGGCAAAGAAAGAGCGACGAAAGGAGGATGATACTAATACTTCACGGAGAGATAATAGACGATACCACTCCAAACCTTATGATAGGCCATATGATTCTAAATATCGCGATAGTCCTTCGCGGCCATTTTTTAGACCCTCGGTGTCGGATAGACGTTATCCTCGTAACTCATACAATGTTGACTTACCCGGACGTAAGAGTCCAAATAATGGACGATCCCATGGTTCCCATGTTCCAACCCACTCTGTTCAAGAAAATTTTACTCCTTTAAATCATAGTCCAACTCACATCCTTGCTCTTGTAAATGATCACAAAATCCTTTCTGTACCTAAGCCCATGATAGCCCACGAAAGGACGCGTAATGCCGACAAATATTGTACCTATCATAAGGATATCGGTCATCAAACAGACGATTGTTACAGTTTGAAAAGGAATATTGAGAAAGCCATTCAAAATGGTTTTTTTTTAAAGGAATTTATTGCCAAACAAGATAATGCCGACGCTCCTAGATCTTCAAAAGATAACTATCTTCCTCGTGTTATCAACATGATCACCGATGATTGTTTTCCAGAGAAGAGACAAAAGACGGCTGATGACGTTCCATTAATCGATTAAATGCACATAGAGGATTACTTTGTCCGACGGATCTTAGTAGATACGGGGTAGTTCGATCAACATCATCTACCGGACCGTGTTAACGCAATGGGTATAACACCACACACCAGAGCTCCGGGACAAAGTACCTTTGGTTGGGTTTTCTTGGTAACATCATTCACGCAGTTGGAATTGTTCAATTACGTACCACTTGGGGGCAATGATAACAATAGAATCACTCTCGATTAATAGATTTTTATGTGGTGGACGCACCTTCCGCATATAATGTCACGTTTGGGGACGGCGAGGGTTAAATATGATGGAAGCACAAGTTAGTACTTTTCATAATAAAGTTTACATGATGATTAATGGGTTTGTTCATAGCATTTCACGAGATCCATAACCGTTTCAAACATGTTTTGTTACGGAAAGAAATGCTATATAGGCAGAACAAACAATTTTGGACGACAAAACAGATGGATGATGTTCAAAGCGCCCCTTTATCGAGAACTTGTTGATTGTCGGATGCAAGGGGAGGATGATAGGATCCTCCGTATTGGCAGGTGTTTGGCTCCACAGTCACAGGAAGAGTTAGTCCAGCTATTAAATGAATTTCAAGATGTGTTTACTTGGTAGACGAAAGATCTTGGGATGATTTCACGGGAATTAGCTGAGCATCGTCTAGGAATACCAGACATTTTTTAGCAACAGATCGACAGGTAGCAATAAAAAAAGAAGTTAATGATTTGTTGGATGCGGGTATTATCGGAAGTGTCGTATATCCCACATGGGTATCCAATACCGTGCTTATTCCAAAACCAGATGGATCGTGGAGGATGTGTATAGATTTCACATCTATCAATAAACATATACCTAAAAGGCCATTCCCTCTATCAAAGGTTGATCAACTTGTGGACGCAACTGCAGGCCATGCTCTATTATGATTTTTATACGCACACAAAGGGTATCATCAGATCTTAATGGTAGTCGAAGACGTCTTTTATAACACCTTTGGGTCTCTATTGTTATCGGCGTATGCCGTTCGGGTTGAAGAATGCGGAGAGCGAGTTCCAATACATAATGAATAAAGTATTCACAAAACAGTTGGGTAGAAACGTCGAGGTGGATGTTGATGATATCCTCATCAAGACACCGGACGGATCTCATTTCATTGACGATGTAAGAGAGACTTTACTGACAATTCGTCAACATGGGCTGAAATTAAATCCTAAAAAATGTTCTTTTGGAGTGGAAACAGGTAAATTTTTGGGTTATGTTGTCTCTCCTAAAGGAATTGAAGCCAATCCAACAAAAACACAAGCCTTACTTGAAATGAAGCCACCTACGACGTTAAAAGAGGTTCAACGACTCACTGGACGCATCACTGCTTTAAACAGATTCCTAGCCAGAGCTGGCGACAAATCTTATCCTTTCTATAAGGTCAGAACAATCATATCAATTTTTTTCTTCCTTATCGATACTTTTTTCCTCTTGCACTAACATCCACTTAACAGGTCTTGCGAAATCTTAAAGCTAATGATTTCCAATGGACGTCGGAATGTCAACAAGCTTTCGAGAATTTGAAGGATTATCTTAGCACACCACCTTTGCTTACGTCTCCAGCAGACGGTGAAATCCTCAATCTACATCTCTCCATATCGGAATTCTCCTTGGGCTCCGTCCTGTTTGTCACTAGAACAACAACGAAAGAAACACAGCTTCATTGGACAGCTCATGTAGACGGTTCCTCCGGGAAAGAAACACAAGGTGCTGGCTTTATACTACAAAGCCCAGAAGGTACCCGGTTTGCCTATGCTCTGAAATATCACTTTCCTATTACCAATAATGAATCCGAATACGAAGCTTTAATCGCCATGTTGCGTACAACTATCTCTTTTGATATAAAGCAATTAACCACGAAAACTAATTCGCAGGTGATCGAAAGTCATGTCAATCGGACATACAAGGCCAACAACCCAGTCATGCGTCTATATCTGTCCAAGGTACAATACCTTATGATATTTTTTGATATTGTAAAAGTAGAACACATACCACGTCATCTCAACAGTGAAGCCGATATGTTATATAAATTAAACACATGAGAACAAATTGCAGGACGATGGATGCAACCTTTAACACAAAGGTCTATTGATGAACCTATAGTAGCGTCTGTCACTGTGTTCACTTGGATGACTCCACTTGTTCAATCCATTCAACATGGAATTTTACCCGACGATGCCACTGAATCCAGACTGATCAAAACAACAAGTCCGAGATATACACTGATCAAAGGATATTTATACAGGAAAACTTTTTCATGGTCGTTACTTAACCGCATTACCGAAGATGAAGGTAATTATGTCTTGAGAGAAATTCATGAAGGAATTTGTGAAGCTCATATTGGAGCAAAAATCTCAACAAGAAAAATCATGCGTGCAGGTTATTTTTGGCCTACCATGGAGGCTGATGCCATAGCTTTTGTCCAAAAATGTCACAAATGCCAGATTCATGCCAATCTACATCACCTTCCAAAACATGATTTGCATTCTCTATCAACACTAATTCCGTTTTACCAATGGGGGATGGATATTGTTGGTCCTTTTCCCAAGGGGGAAACGCGTTCTTGTTTGTAGCTGTTGACTATTTTACGAAATGGGCCGAAGCTAAAGTAACTACAACCATCACGGCCAAAAAGGCCAAAGATTTCTTTTGGGAACATATTATCACTCGCTTTGGTATTCCTCATGTTCTTATCACTGATAATGGAAAACAATTTGAAGCTCGTGAATTTCGGGCCTTATGCGATGATTTACAAATTGACCATCGCTTCACTTCTGTTGGACATCCACGGACGAATGGTCTTGCTGAAGTCACAAATAGAATTATAAAGCATGGTTTAAAGAAACGTCTGGATGATTGCAAATCCAAATGGGTTGATGAGTTAACTAATGTATTATGGTCTTATCGCACCACTCCTAATGCAAGAACTGGTGAATCTCCATTTACCTTATGTTTTGGAACAGAGCAGTAGTGCCCGTGGAAATAGGGAAGTCCATTCATGCGTATCGACTTTGCTAATGCGGACTTCAATGATAAAAAATTGATAGAAAATTTAGTGTTGTTGGAAACCAAATAGGAACTCTTCTATTACTTTTGATGATATTTCTAGTAATCTAGTTTACCAACCCAATAGGAACTCTTCTTCTACATTTCTTTAGGGTAGAAGTGGTTGGTTTCATGTTACATCTTCACTTTGAGATTGATCTATTATGAGTTAATTGTTATGATTTTATTAGCTTTAATTGCAATTTCAATTATGGCTTTGATTTGAATTCTTATCTTGACCGGACCCTGGATATACAATTACTACTAGATTAGTTTTGTTATTTTCCTATTGATGTACCGGACCTTGGATGATTAGTAGGGATCTAATCTTACTAATATATCCGAGTTGTTCTTCATGTATGGATTTCTTTCAACGACACGTATTGATGAAATTCATCCTTAGACTTGGATTTGGTGAAATTGTGGTAATTGATTCATGATACTTGGTTTCATTGTGAAGTGTATCCTCCACTCTCTCTAATGTCTTTAGTGAGTTCTTCAATATTCAATTCCATATTCTTTACTTTGCTTTCTTTTAATTTGCTTTCTAGGAATTAGAATTTAATCTTATCATTCTTGATAAAGGTTGGATTACTTGATGATTGATTCATACTTCCAAATCATTTTCATAATTGATTTAATTATATTTTCTACACTAAAAATTAATAGACGTCTTTGGGAAAACGATTTTATAAATATTAAAATCTGAATGCTACTTTATTTACTAAACTATTTTGATAGGTTCTCTACCTAGTTGAGTTTATTTTCTAAGTGAGGATTCTATTTTAATCTTGAGAATTCCTATTATTTTTAGTATTATTTTATTCAATTATTTATACTTGGTGTGTGTTTTGAGTGAGTAAAAATATAGTATCATATAAAGCAAATAATCTCACAAAATAGTGTCACATAATCAAACACAACTAAGGCAGAGTACCTATCGCATGCGAGATAGTAACACGGGAGTACCACGATTTTAAATTTATAAATATCGTATCCACGGGAACGTTGGTGACAGCTGGTTAGTTTCTACCAATTATGACAAACTTTAAAGTTCAGGGAATTAGTCCTATGTGTCCATTCAATTCGGATATGTTTGAGTAAAAGAATAATAAAGATAAGAATGGAAAATAATTGACTAAGATCTCTAATGAAGTATGTATGATTAATTAAGTTGAACAATGTTCGAATGTGTAGCTTGCAAGCAGATCTAAGGCAATTATGAATTCGAATTGTCTTACTACCATACCCGAGTTATCTAGAATGATTACCTCAATATGGTGGTTGCAAGTAATCCTAAACCTTTTTAGATTAGCTATTGAGGCGTCAATTCAACAACATAATCTTAAGATTTGCATTGATTCCAAACCCGAGATTATTAGGCTTCCTAACCTCGGTATGGTGGCAACAAGTTATTAGTCCTAATCTAGCAATCTGTTAAATCTCCTATGGTGGGGACTCATTAACAAACCGTCAATTCAATTAACTATTGTAGTATCATGCATCAACCTAAGTTTCATGGCATAAACTCAATACGAAAATTACATTGAAAGCGTAAAACAATAAGCAATTCACAATGTATATTAAAACATATCCTTCCAAGGAATATATAAATCATTAATTAATCAATCAAAATAAAGAGTATCTTAGGACACAGAATCATAACATATAAAGGAAAAGAAATACAAGAACGAAAAGAAAAGGAAAGAGAAAGTTGTCGTGTTGCTCTCACTGCTTCCACGAACTGGCTTAATCCTCCAGACCTCGCCGAGACTCGTACTCCGGATCCTTATCCCGCTCCGAAGATCTTCAGCTACCACTCCCCTCAACTAAATTATAGGGTATCCCTTATGGTGGAGGCTCAACCCTACACTCGAGAAGAAAGAAAAATGAAAACTGAATCTCGACTAGAGCTTATCACGAAATTCCTATTGGCTAGGAACTCGGAAATGCTCCTGTTCCGAGTGATTCCGGTGTGTCAAAGCTTGCACATGCTGCCTCATTTATAGGGGTGAGATGGGCTGGAAAACAGAAATTTTCCAATGTGGGACATTTACTAGGTCATAGAGGCACGGTGCTTTGGCCCGTTGTGGCACGGCACTTGTATGGCATAGTGTTGCACGTGTGTGGCACGATGTTGCACACTTTACTCATAAATTGCAATTTAGTCCCTGATTTCTTCCTTTCTTCAATTTTGGTCCCCGAAACTTCAAATCGAAAACAGAAAGAATTTGCGTAATTCTCATTCAATTAAATCTAATTAACTCCATAATTAACTCGAATTGAACACAATTAATGTATAAAAACACGATACAAAATCGAGTTATCAAATACCCCACACTTAGTCTTTTGCTTGTCCTCAAGCAAACTACTAAATATAGTCCAAGAAAACACATATAACTAAACTAACCATGTTCATCAATTAAGCATAGGAGGTGTTCAACAATTCAAACTTGTTCAGAAAATCGGAATGGACTATCAAATAGTGAATTACTCCTAATGCCTCATCAAATGTATCATGTGCAAATCAAGAAGAAATAATTCAAAATATCCATATTAAATCAACACACATCTAATCATAGAATCTCCCCGGGTGTAGTGTGTGTTATAATCCGACTCATCATCCAAATAATAGACTTCCCTTCAAACTAGTAGAAAGATAGTATGTTGATCATTTAGACGTCACAACAGCTAATTACAATTAACCATCTAGGGATCAAGTCACAATGTCACACTTATTACTTTCTCTTTTTTTATATATATATATATACTTTTTTTCAAACATATATATTTTTTTTTTTTTTTTTTTTTTTCAATGCAGTGGGTATAAGCGTTTACTTAACCATGTTAACTTTAACTACCCTTGTAGCGGTCTCACTCTGGTGGCTCCCGGACCTCAAAGACCTTAGGGCACCGGGCATTCAATTCCCTTCAAGAGTGATTCCTAAGTAGCAAAGAACACTTGCAAACTACCCTTATTAAAATAAATAACAGAAAAATAAACTAGTGGCATGCTTCTCAAACCCCTATCAAGTCACCATAGCAGCTATCACAACATCCAGGATGGTCTAACACTATTTAACTAAAAGTCCAAAAGTGATCCATCAATCAAACAATTTTGCCAAAATAGATGTGCTCAAGATAACAGGGATTTCCTACAACTAGACTAGCATCAAGTTTCTATGAATAAATCAAACTCAATCCTCAAGATTCTTACAATCAAACAAATAGTTTTTATCATAGGAGGAGTAAATCATACTTCAAAAATTTATCGGATATCCCAAAAAGTTTAAAATTTCCATAAAATTCGAGAAAAATTTGAAAAATTTGGCCTAGAAAAGCTCACCCTACCCCACACTTAAAATGAACACTGTCCTCAATGTTGAAGGTAGGTTGAAAAACGAATACCCCACACTTAATCCGAAACATCTATTAACACAATAAAACAAAGCAGATACGATAGATGCCTAAGACTAAGTAATATCCTAAAATAGAAAACACCAACAAGAAAACAAAGCAAAAAGAACAAAAACGAAAAAGAAAACAAGCAAAAGGGAAAGAAGAAAAACTAGGCATCCAGTGGGTGCAGCGGCTGCTGGAATCAAAATGATGTGGCGGTGTGGTGGTGCGGTGGTTCGTATGGTGGAACCTCATCCTCAGCAGATATTCATATACCCTCAACTTGTATGTCTGTCCATAAGTTCCAGAGGGTAGTGATGGTCACAGGTGTAGTAGATGTGTTTTCCATACTAAGAGTTGCAGTTGCAATATCTATACCAAGAAATCTCGCAACTCTAGTGAAGTTATGTCTCAAAACACGTTCACAAGTGTTAGTAGCATATTCCTTAGAAGTTCAAAGCAAATATTCTAATTATGTTCACGGGAGTACGTCTAAAAACATGTGATAACTCATTTTTGTCTATGGCATGAATCACTTCAATATTCTCCTTTCTATTAATAGCATGCAAGCATAACATGCAAACAATGAAGCACAAAATGAATAATTGAAGCTTTTGACCTTCTAAGATAAACAGGATGATACACAGTGATATGGTTCCAAATAGATATTAAGGACAATTCCAAACTCTTCATACTCAAATCATGATCATATTCACCAAGTCTAAAAGATATAGACCTTATATGATGCTCAAAAAGTATAGAAGATTTACATACTAGTACCTCGTAAGTAGCTCTTCCGCATTAAAAATGCGGATGTATAATATGCATCAATTAATTCATTTGTGCATTCAAATCAACGAAAACAAAAACATAGGGTTACCTCCCTATAAGCGCTTCTTTACTGTCATTAAGCTGGACTGCCTTTCCTCCTCGGAAGGACTTTATGTTCAATTTTCTCGAACAATTCCCTGTAAAATCTCAACTTCTGTCTGTTCACTTTGAATAATGTTTCACCCTCAATCATTATTTCACAAGATCCCATGGCGAGACTTGTTTGATAATGAAGGAGTCTGTCTAATAGCTTTAAAACATCCTGAAAACATTTTCAAATGTGAATATAATAACATTTTATCCTTAAGTTGAAATTCCTTTAAACTGTCTATCATGCCAAATCCAATTTTTCCATTTATAGCTCATTGAATCTATCATATTCATCAAATTTTAGGATTCTATCCAATGTACACAAAATGCATTATAATTCAACAAGTGAGTGCAGCGTGATCGGTGTACATAATAGTGTTAGACAAGATCAAATATATCAAATGCATATACAACATCTAGAATAGTATATCATTTGGAAATTCATAGCATATCCTTGTCCTCAAACAACTCCTACTGTATAATTACTAACATCACATATCATATAGCTAATTTCAATCGGGGGGATGTCATAATGGGTGCAGTAGTGAAAGAATTCCTTTAATAAGATTCATGCAAAAATACCTTATCGAGCACAAAAGGAATATCTTTTCCAGTTAAGCATATGAGTCGTTTTTATGCATCTTTAAAACATAGATTTTAGATTTCACAAACAATGCATGGACGTATATACATCATTGGAAATCATCTATAAACTCCCTTAAACACTCTTATCATGTTAAGAAATAATATAGCTAGAACAGCTATCCAGAAAACAATAGAACATGTATGAGAGTAAAGGCTAGGATTGGTACCTGGAATATCAACAATTTTATAAACAAAAGCTCTTTTATAACTCTTGAGTGCATTCAGTTGCAATTTCCTTTCGTTTCTCATTCAGATTGCAATTATAATCAAGGAAGTTCTTACCTTTATCTTATGAATCCATAGTAGAAATGGGTTGGCCAGCCCTTTCGGTTTCAATTCAATTGAAGTGATTTATTATAGACCCTAGATAATCTCTAGAGTTTTTCCTAGTATGGTTTTAGAATGAATGTTATAAAATTAGATGGCCTTGATTATTAAATTTTAGATAATTTCTAAAATTAACAATTTAGGAAACCGTATACTTAGGAAAGTGAGGTCTAATTCCACTTAGCAAATCAAAAAGGATAGATACTACCGTTACCAAATCATAAATTTTCTAAAATTTTGCGCGGAATTTCAAAAATATTATGAATTTAGCATCCCCGGCAACGACGCCAAAAATCTGGTGTGTGTTTTGAGTGAGTAAAAATATAGTATCATATAAAGCAAATAATCTCACAAAATAGTGTCACATAATCAAACACAACTAAGGCAGAGTACCTATCGCATGCAGATAGTAACACGGGAGTACCACGATTTTAAATTTATAAATATCGTATCCACGGGAACGTTGGTGACGGCTGGTTAGTTTCTACCAATTATGACAAACTTTAAAGTTCAGGGAATTAGTCCTATGTGTCCATTCAATTCAGATATGTTTGAGTAAAAGAATAATAAAGATAAGAATGGAAAATAATTGACTAAGATCTCTAATGAAGTACGTATGATTAATTAAGTTGAACAATGTTCGAATGTGTAGCTTGCAAGCAGATCTAAGGCAATTATGAATTCAAATTGTCTTACTACCATACCCGAGTTATCTAGAATGATTACCTCAATATGGTGGTTGCAAGTAATCCTAAACCTTTTTAGATTAGCTATTGAGGCGTCAATTCACAAAATAATCCTAAGATTTGCATTGATTCCAAACCCGAGATTATTAGGCTTCCTAACCTCAGTATGGTGGACAAGTTATTAGTCCTAATATGGCAATCTGTTAAATCTCCTATGGTGGGGACTCATTAACAAACCGTCAATTCAATTAACTATTGTAGTATCATGCATCAACCTAAGTTTCATGGCATAAACTCAATACGAGAATTAAATCGAAAGCGTAAAACAATAAGCAATTCACAATGTATATTAAAACATATCCTTCCTAGGAATATATAAATCATTAATTAATCAATCAAAATAAAGAGTATCTTAGGACACAGAATCATAACATATAAAGGAAAAGAAATACAAGAACGAAAAGAAAAGGAAAGAGAAAGTTGCCGTGTTGCTCTCACTACTTCCACAGACTGGCTTAATCCTCCGGACCTCGCCGAGACTCGTACTCCGGATCCTTATCCCGCTCCGAAGATCTTCAGCTACCACTCCCCTCAACTAAACTATAGGGTATCCCTTATGGTGGAGGCTCAACCCTACACTCGAGAAGAAAGAAAAATGAAAACTGAATCTCGACTAGAGCTTATCACGAAATTCCTATTGGCTAGGAACTCGGAAATGCTCCTGTTTTGAGTGATTCTGGTGTGTCAAAGCTTGCACATGCTGCCTCTATTTATAGGGGTGAGGTGGGCTGGAAAATAGAAATTTTCCAATGTGGGACATTTACTAGGCCATAGCGGCACGGTGTTGGCCCGTTGCGGCACGATGCTGACCCATTGCGGCACGGTGTTGGCCCGTTGTGGCACGGCACTTGTATGGCATAGTGCTGCACGTGTGTGGCACGATGTTGCACGCGTTACTCATAAATTGCAATTTAGTCCCTGATTTCTTCCTTTCTTCAATTTTGGTCCCTGAAACTTCTAAAAATCAAAAAAGAAAGAATTTGCGTAATTCTCATTCAATTAAGTCCAATTAACTCCATAATTAACTCGAATTGAACACAATTAATGTATAAAAACACGATACAAAATCGAGTTATCAATACTATTTTTATATATAAATATAACTCATCATTGTTCAAACACACCAGAATTACACAGAACACGAGGAATTATGTGCTCTAAACGATAGATCTTTCGTAATTCCCTCGTAGATCTTCTTTTTCTCCTTTTTAGTATAGGATTTGAACCTTTACCGTAAGGAATAATGATAACTCTACTTTTTGTAGAGTTATTATGATTTCTTAGACTTTATTTCATGTAAGAATGAGTGATGAAGCTTTTATTTTGAGGAATTTTGTGTGTATTCTTATTAATTGTTGTACCTTTGTTTTATTTAGGGAAATTGCTGAATTCAAGTTTGTCAAGTGAGATTCAAAGGCTAAAGGGGAAACAAAACAAAATTGAGGGACTAAGTTGGAAATCAAGAAATGGTGCAAAGTGAAGAAAGGAATTGGGCTTTAAAATTCGTAAGAAGTAATGGGTTGAAAGAAAAATAAAAGAAAATTGAAGAAGCCCAATTACTTAAGAAAAGGAAGAAAAAGACAAAGTGGAAGTGATCTCGGCGGGAGAGGTGGAAACATTTGAATTAACTGGAATCATTGAGGGAGAGATAAAACAGGAGTACGTGGCGTGAGAGACAGAGAGAGCAAGTAGCTCGACGAGAGAGGAGAAGAGAGAAAATTCTAGAAGAAATTCTGGAATTGAAGAGGAGATCCGAGGAAAGAAAATAGAGGAAGAAGCTTGAACATGCAAGGAATTCATTGATCATCAAGGATTGAAGAAGTTGGAGTTCATCTAGCTAAGAGATTAGTGAACCAAACTCTAGCTATCATCGTTTATATTTCTTTTAAATCTTATTTTTGAGAATTAACTAGATTTTGAGTATGTATACATTTACGTACTTGAGAGAGTCTGATTTTTGCACTATGAGCTAAGTTTTTATTTACTAGGCTAGTTTTAACTTTGGGTATGAATATCTTTTGAGATGTGGTATTGATGTAAAGCATGCTTGACAATTCATTTGAGTGTTTATGAATGTAATTGTTACTATTGATTGAATATCTTTGGTTGACAAATGAGTTAACGCTTAAATCTGAAAGAGTTGAGGTCTAACGGACATAACACTTGGATGGTGCTTGGTTGATTCGTTTGAATTCGACTTTGTGGTTGTATAGACATATATGATTACCCCGCATAATCCCTTGAGAATTTCCGTGCTTACTGTAATGTCCTATTCTATAGACTGCATAGACATATGGGTTTATTTTTGTGGACTGGAATTATGGGATGTTGAAAAACATGCATATACTTTAGGAATTCTGGATTAATTGTCGTAGCAATGCTATAGCATCAGACAACATTGGCCATTTTTAATGCATACCTGAAATGGAAGCTAGCCTAGTACTCATTTTCTCTCGTATTTGTTCAGTACTTCCTCATATTTTTATCTGTAGTTTAATTGCTAATTTACAGTATTCCTCTGCTTATGGTTGTTTGAATTTATTTGCTATTTTTGACTTAGATTGCATTTCCCTTCCTAGTAGATTTAGCCAACCTTTCATCTATTTGATTATCTATTGGTCCACACTTCATTACACGTACTTCACAATCTTCACTAAACAATCTCTGTGGGATCGATATCTAGTACATCATACTATATTACTTGTTGATAGTGTACACTTGCACTTGTGATCATAATTTGCACAACAAGTTTTTGGCGCCGTTGTCGGGGATTGTTCTTAGTTTAATTGTGAAGTTGGTGATATTTGTGTGGTTCATTTTTATTTGTATTCACTTGGATCTTTTGTTGGTCTTTATAGGACAAAATTCAGCTTTGCATGATTACAAGGTACAAGAACAAGGAAGCTGAATTATTACCTGGAGATCCCGAAATTGAAAGAACTTTTAGAGCGGCAAGAAGAGAAAAAAATAAATTAAAGAAAGCAATAACCATGGAGCAACAGAATAAGGCTCATCAGTTACAGTGAATAATTGAACAAAATCCTGTAGTGCTTGCAGATGACAGAAATCGGGCTATTAGGCAGTATGCTATTCCAGTTTTTCCCGAGCTAAATTCTGGAATTGCACCACCGGAAATTCAGGCACCCCAGTTTGAACTAAAACCAGTGATGTTTTAGATGCTACAATTTGTGGGACAGTACATTGGTTTACCAACAGAGGATCCGCATTTGCATCTCAGATATTTTATGGAAGTTAGTGACTGTTTCAAGCTGCCCGGAATTTCTGCAGATGTTCTAAGACTGAAATTTTCCCATTTTCCTTACGAGACAAGGCAAGGGAATGGCTGAATTCCCTACCTGTCGGATCTGTAAATAGTTGGCAGCAATTAACATTGAGGTTTTTGATGAAGTATTTTCCTCCAACAAAGAATGCTAAGTTGAGAAATGAAATTACTTCTTTCCAACAACTTGATGATGAATCTTTGTATGAAGCGTGGGAAAGGTTCAAGGATTTACTTAGAAAGTGTCCACAACATGGAATCTCGTATTGTATTCAAATGGAAACTTTCAATAATGGTTTAAATGCTCACACTCGAATGATTGTAGATGCTTCAGCCAGCGGAGCTTTATTGTCCAAGTCATACAACGAGGCCTATGAAATTATTTAAAGAATAGCGAATAACAATTATCAATGGCCCACTTCTAGGCTGCCCATGGGAAGGAAAGTTGCAGGAGTGTTAGAGCTGGATGCTATTTCTTCATTGGCAGCCCAAGTTTCATCCATCTCTCACATGTTGAAGAATATGAACATGCAAATGGGTAAGCAAGATGGACAACAATCAAGCCTTTAAAACGCAAGTCCAGTGGAAGAGGTTTCTTGTGTCTATTGTAATGAAGGACACATTTTTGATAGCTACCCATTCAATCCAGCCTCAGTGTGTTATATGGGAAACCAGAACAGGGGAGGCATAAATTCAAACACCTACAATCCAACATGGAGGCAACATACTAATTTTTCATGGAGTAACCAAGGTGCCCCAAGTGGATCTATGATGCCTGCAAGACCAGCTTATCCTCCTGGATTTTCACAACCAATGCAGCAACAGCGACTTCCACAAATCAATCCTTCGAATTCACTTGAAAATATGATGAAAGAGTTTATGGCCAAAACCGATACAACGATTCAAGGATTGTCTTCTACAGTAAGGAACTTGGAGAATCAAATGGGACAACTTGCTAATGAGATACGAACTAGACCTCAAGGCACTCTTCCTATTGATACGGAAATTCCCGAGAGAGACGGGAAGGAAAATTGTAAAGCAATCACTTTAAGGAGTAGAGAAATTTGGGAAGAACCCGATGAAAAATCACAAAAGAAGATAGAGCTACCTTCTGATCCAAAAGATGAAAATTCTGAAAAACAGGAACTGCAATCGAAGAGAAAGTAGGTACTGGAATTTCTGATGCTATAGCATCGCCACAACATCATATTCCAGTAAGGTCTGAAGTGCTGAAAATGCCTTATCCACAGAGGTTTGAGAAGAAAAATAAGGATGTGCAGTTCAAAAAGTTCTTGGACATAATAAAGCAGTTACACATCAACATTCCTTTAGTACTTTGGAACAAATGCCAAATTATGTTAAATTCATGAAGGACAGCTTGACTAAGAAAAGAAGATTGGGGGAGTATGAGACATTAGCACTTACAAAGGAGTGCAGTTCTTTCTTGCAAAACAAATTACCTCAAAAAATGAAGGATCCAGGAAGTTTTAACATTTCATGTACCATAGGCGATTCTTACTTTGGTATGGATTTGTGTGATCTTGGAGCAAGTATTAACCTAATGCCTTTATCTATTTTCAGGAAGCTTGGAATTGGTGAAGTTCGTCCAACAACCGTTACTTTGCCACTTGTAGACAGATCACTTGCACATCCCGATGGAAAAATTGAAGATGTGTTAGTCAAGGTGGACAAGTTTATTTTTCTAGCAGATTTTATAGTGTTGGATTATGAGACCGACAAGGAAGTTCCTATCATTTTGGGGCGTCCGTTCTTGGCTACGGGAAGAACATTAATTGATGTGCGAAGGGAGAACTTACTATGAGAGTAAATGATGATGAATTGACTTTTTAATGTGTTCAGAGCAATGAAATTTCCAGATGAAGCTGAAGAATGTTTTGAGATCTCAATGGTGGAAGCTTCAGAAGTTGAGGAAATTAAGTAAAAGAGTGTTCAAGAATCTTTAGAAGAGTTACTGCTGGAAACTAATTGTGACATGGGTGTTGAATTTGTGGTAGATTTGAATCACTAGATTTATCATCAAGGGAATAATAATCAAAAAGAGAAAATTTTATTGTTCACAAATTTGGCACGCCCAGTGGGACGATCTTTACTGCCCATCCCTTTTCCGTCAAATATCATGGAACAGAAGGAATGTGTTTGCAGATCTAAAAAAAAAAGAGACCAGCGAATCAACCTTCAAAAGAAAAAAAAAATCAAACTCAAGGGGGCGGATCAACATTGGTATTGCGACCTTGTCAAAAACTCCTTGACACGAGTGAAAACTGTCCATATTGATACAAAGACTCCTTGATACGAGTGTAAACTGTCTATATATAAAAAAAGACTCCTTGATACGAGTGTAAACTGTCTACATATAAAAGGACTCCTTGATACGAGTGTAAACCGTCCACAGACTCCTTGATACGAGTATAAACTATCTATGAACTACGTTAGACTTGATTCCTAAAAGGTAAGGGATACGTAGGAAGCTTAGAACAAAAAATTCTAAGTTCAGTCTTGAAAAAAAATAGTCATTGATTGTCACTCTCTTCATCTATAAATAGAGACGAAGAGAAGCATTCAAGAGGTGGAAATAAGAGGTGGAAATAAGAGGTGGAAATCAGTGGTGGCAGAGAAGAAAGGAAACTCTGACGATTCCCTTCGGGGATCGTCCATAGCTTCTGGAGCATCCTCCATTCGAGATCAAATACAGATAGATCGAGATCAAGCCCAAAGGACCTCGAAGTTCAAATCCATTCCGAGATCCAGCCCAAAATGCCCCTCGGAGGAAATCAAAATCCATTGGATCGAGACAAGCCCAAAATGCCCCCAGATCCACGACGAAAAGAATCGGCGGAGAAATATAAAGATTCGAGCCCAACATCAAAATATATATTATCTCATGTTTTCTTCCCTTAACCTCAAACTTACTTTGTCTTGGATATTAAAATTGTGTGAGTTTGGGGGAGGGAAATTAATCATATTTGCTCAACACTAGTTCAGTATGTTATTTGATTTAGTCTTGTTTAAAAAAAAGAAAGAAAAAGAATCGAAAATGGAAATGAGGATGTTTCGGAAAGAGCAAATACATTACTTACATCTCCTCAATGAAAAAAAAAATGTGTTT
The DNA here is from genome assembly GCA_025388415.1 of Cynanchum wilfordii. Classification (NCBI taxonomy): domain Eukaryota; kingdom Viridiplantae; phylum Streptophyta; class Magnoliopsida; order Gentianales; family Apocynaceae; genus Cynanchum; species Cynanchum wilfordii. Next base: position 57,670 of record JAHSUH010000105.1, read on the forward strand.
CTTATGCATGAATAAGTATTCTACTTTGATATTTCGAAAATAATTGAGCATGTATGGTAGGTGAAAAACAGTGGGCAAGAGTTAGTTATTGAGTGAATATTGAGAGCTCTATGTTTGAAAGAGAGAAAAAGATTGTGCGTGAGAGGTCCAAGGCAAACTAGGTGAAGGTTCTAGCCTACTTATATCCATATTTTCCATACCTTTAGCCTAGCTTACATTACAACCAAATTGAAGACCTTTTGATCTAAATTGCTAAGCTACCTACATTAGTGGAGAGGGGTTATCAATTCAACTTATGAGAACACAAATTGGATCTTATGAATGCTTTTTTGATTTGATCTA
>JAHSUH010000107.1:0-25284 GCA_025388415.1 Cynanchum wilfordii
AATTATTAGATATGTGGCAAGAACTATTAGCAAAGTTAACCTCGATAAAAGATTCAATTCATGAGATTGTTAAGTAGAACATAAATAGAATTGAAATAAATATGAATTAGGATTCTTATTCGCCGATGATTCAATTAGAAACTACTCATATTCAAGATGTAGCTTTAAGGTATCTAAGGCAATTGTGATTAATATTAACTTTGCTACCGTACCCAAGTACCCTGAACGGGATTACCTCACATTCTGTCAATGCAAGTAATCCTAAAACCTTTGTATTAATTATTAAGTCTAGAATTTAATAAGTTAATCTTAAGATTTGCAATGATTATGGACTTGAGATTATTAAAGTCCGCCTAACTTCGTAAGGTCAGCTTAAAGTTATTAGACCCCAATCCAGCAATTCATTAAATCTCCTATGGTGCCGACCTATTAATAAACTGTCAATTAACTGACTTATTCCAATTATACGCTCAACTAGATGCAAACATATGTGTCAAGGCATGAATTAAATAAGAAACCAAGTTGAAAGCATATAAAGCAATAATAATCGGCAATGATAATCACAAACAGTATCCTTCCCCGGAAATTAATAAAAAGCTCTAATCAGATCATTAATAATAAAAGTTAAATCAAAGGAGACAGAGTTAAAGTGAGAGGAAGAATGTGAAAATAATAGACTGGAGGAAGAGGGAAAGAAAAAGTTGCCGTTTGGCTGTCACTACTTCGATTTACGTAGATTCTGGACCTCTCCGATTCTCCTCTAATCCTACTAGCCTTCCTCCTTGTCTCTGCTCGCCAAATCTTCTAGAATCACACCTCCTAACTAAGCCATAGAGCCTCCCCCTTACAAGTTGAGGCTCAAACCCTAGTCTAAGAAGAAAAATATAATAACTAGAAAATATCTAACTATGAGGGTAGTGTCTGAGGAACTGCCTGGATGTAGACCAAAAAATCCTCAATTCTTTGAACTCTGCAGACTCCTCCGGTGGATCGCGGTGGTGTGTCTCCTGTGCTGGCTCGATGCTTGCCTCTATTTATAGGGGGGGGTAGAAAAGGAGTTCAAAACAATGAAAAATTATAACAACACGTAAAATGTACTTTTCTAATACATGGACAAGTAACACACAAACAACACGCCCGTGGAAAGTTAACACGTTTAATCAATGACGGGTAGGAATACGCACGTGTTGAACATTTTTCCAAAAATTGCACTTTTAGTCCCTGATTTCTTCATTTCTTCAATTTTAGTCCTGAAACTTCCAAAAGGCGAAAACAGAGCAATTTTGCGTAATTTCCATTTAATTATGTCTAATTAGACTCTAAATTAAACATATTTAAACATAATTACCCCTTAAAAACATGATATAATTCGAGTTATCGGATTAACCCACATTAACCCTTTGCTTGTCCTCAAGCAAATTGCTTAAACACGTAATAATCTTCCAAACTTCACATATCACTTGCAATCAAAAAGTAAAACTTCTAAAAATTTACTCCTTAGAAAATCAATTCTATCAAGACTTTTTCAATTATGCACAAAGAATATAATACACTTGCTTGCTTTATAAACTATTCTTTGCAAAAATCAACTAGCAACAACTTGAAACTTATATTCATTCAACACATGTCAAATCATAGAATTTCCCTCAGGTGTAGTGTGTGATTTTGACTTCACTAATTCAATCAATAGGTTCTCTCCAAACAACAAGAAATAATAGAACATCAATCTTTTAGGGTTCACAACAACTAATGCATAATCACTCTTGGAACCCAAGTCAAATGCAAAATAATCTAAACTTTTTTTTTTCTTTTCTTTTCTCGCACGAATGTAAAATTTTTTTTTTTTTTTAATAAAAGCTCTAATAAGAATGTTGATGCTTAACAATATCAACTTTAACTACCCAGTTATGAGTCCCAATCCAAGGTCGCACCAACCCCAAAGCACCTTAGGCACCCCTTTTTAATTCCTTCCGTGAAATCTGGTTCCTCATAAAAATAGGGCAGCAAAAGACATGCAAATGACTTATTACCAAAAAATAACCAATACAAACTAATGGCATTCTCCAAATTATTTCAAGTAACCACAATAGCTATCATGCACTCAAAAAGATATCATGCTGCGATTTCAAGTGCCCGAAAATAATCTATCAATCAAACAAATAATGAAAATTTTGTGCTCAAAATTCATTCAGGAATTTCCTATAAAAGGACTTGTATCAAACTTTTATAAAGATTTCTCATCATCTCCAAAAGACATAAGCATTGAATTAGTTAATTTATATCATAGGCTGAGTAAATAGTCATTCTGCGTAAAATACTTATTCCAGATAGATTTTGAAAAACTTTTTTTTGAAAAAGAAGTTAATACTAAACTGATGTGAATATCTCCAAAACTAATAACAAGATATTAATTCTAAAATATCTCTTTTTCATTAAAGCTCTCTGGATGATATCCAAAATAACTCCTAGTATGATTCTAGAATGTATTTTCTAAAATTTAGATATTCCTATCTTTAATTAAATTTAGATAATCTAAAATTAAAAATTTTAGGAAATCCTATACGTAGGAGGATCGAGTTTACTTTCCTTATCAAATTATGTCATAAAGAATAATTACTACCATTATCAAATCAAAAAACTTCTAAAATTTTGATCAGGAATTCTAAAAATTTTATGAATTTTGCATCCCCGGCACGGCGCCAAAAATCTGGTGTGTGTTTTGAGTAAGTAAAATATAGATTATCATATAAAGCAAATAATCTCACAAAAACAGTGTCACAAAATCAAACACAACTAAGGCAGAGTACCTATCGCATGCAGATAGTAACACGGGAGTACCACGATTTTAAATTTATAAATATCGTATCCACAGGAACGTTGGTGACGGCTGGTTAGTTTCTACCAATTATGACAATCTTTAAGGTTCGGGGAATTAGTCCTATGTGTCCATTCGATTCAGATATGTTTGTTTGAAGAATAATCAAAACAAGAATGGAAAATAATTAGCTAGGATCTCTAATGAAGTACGTATGATTAATTAAGTTGAACAATGTTCGAAAGTTCAATTTGCAAATGGATCTAAGGCAATTATGAATTGAATCGTCTTACTACCGTACCCGAGTTATCTAATGTGATTACCTCAATACGGGTTGTTGCAAGTAATCCTAAACCTTCGTAGATTAATTATTAAGTCGTGAATTTAATAAGTTAATCTTAAGATTTCCATTGATTACTAACTCGAGATTATTAGGCTGCCTAACCTCATTATGGTCGATGCAAGTTATTACACCTAATCCGGCAATTCATTAATTCTCCTATGGTCGGGTCTCCTTAACAAACCGTCAATTTAATTAACTATTGTAGTATCATGCATCAACCTAAGTTTCATAGCATAAACTTAATACGAGAATCAAATCGAAAGCGTAAAATAATAAGCAATTCATAATGAATATTAAAACGTATCCTTTCCGGAAATGTATAGATCATTAATCAATCAATCTAAATAAAGAGAATCCTAGGACACAGAATCATAACATATAAAGGAAAAGTAATACAAGAACGAAAAGAAAAGGAAAGAGAAAGTTGCCATGTTGCTCTCACTGCTTCCACGGACTGGCTTAATCCTCCAGACCTCTCCGAGACTTGTACTCCGGATCCTTATCCCGCTCTGAAGATCTTCAGCTACCACTCCTCAACTAAACTATAGGGTATCCCTTATGGTCGAGGCTTAACCCTACACTCGAGAAGAAAGAAAAATGAAAACTGAATCTCGACTAGAGCTTATCACGAAATTCCTATTGGCTAGGAACTCGGAAATGCTCCTGTTCCGAGTGATTCCGGTGTGCTTCAACAACTGGGGGAGTGCATCTATATATAAGAGTGAAATAGTGGTGAAAAGAGGTAAAATTTCCATGTGGGACATTGAAAAACGCCATTCTACCTTCAACACGCCCAAAGACCGTGTTCGGTTCTTCAACACCCCCTAAGCCCGTGTTGAGCTTTCTCAACACGCCCATGTTGAGAAAACAATTACAATTTAGTCCCCGATTTCTTCATTTCTTCAATTTTGGTCCCTGAAACTTCCGAAATCGAAAACAGAGCAAATTTGCGTAATTTCCATTTAATTAATTCCAATTAACTCCATAATTAACTCGAAATTGAACACAATTAATGTATAAAAACACGATATAAAATTGAGTTATCAACAGTCTAGAACATTGGTACCGTGGGAAAGCTTATAAAAAAAATATTTTTAAAGATAATAAATAAAACTCTTGTAAAAAATTATATAATTTACAATATTGGTGCAGTGGCAAAGTGTGTTTAAATTCGTCATGATGTTGGGTTCGAATTTTACCAATAGCAAAAATAATTATTTTTTATAAAACAAAAATCTCCTTAAAGATAATAAATAAAATTTCCGTTAGAAATAATACAAATAATGTCTATGGCGCAGCGGTAAAACACGTCTATTTTTGTTGTATTGTGTTGTGCGGGGTGCGGTTTTGAATCCCGCCAGCTGAATAATATTTAAATAGAAGGGTGCGGGTTCGAATCCCGCCAGCTGAATAAAAAAAAATTAAAAAAATTTTGAAATAGAAAGAGATTGAAATACCCCTGGAAAATAGACGGATTTTGAGTTTGGATGGAATTTTTGGACGGAGGTGCAAATTAGGCGATTTTTTTTAGTTGGAGTGCAAAAGCTAGGAAAAAAAAAATTTTAGGTGCAAAACCCAGAATCCCGAAAAGTTGAGGTGTTACCGAGATAATTTACCCTACAAAAAAAGGCAAAAAGCAGAAATAAAGCTAATCTAAGCGTCCGGAGTCGAAGGATAGGCTGCCCACTTCGACGAAGATAGACCAATTGGTAGAGTTAGCAGCAGAGGAGTATCATCTTGTGAAGCTGGCGGAAAAGGATCGAGACGGAGGAACTTCCATTTAAGGGTCAGCAGTACCCTACGAAGTGGAAGGTAAAGAGGATGCCACGTCAGCACTTGCCACTTCGCCCCCACCAACTATAACCTAAACTTCGGAAGGAGGACCATTGAGGAGATCAAAGAAGTTAGGATGAATAGGGGGAATTGGCGTCCATTCTGGTAGACCCATTGCCGCATCTCGAGTCTTGAACGCTTCGAGTTCTTCATCGGTGAAGGGAAAAAAAATCAGTTCCTTTCCTACACACTTTGTCATCAAACTATTTATCAAAAACATCAACTAGCATAGCTTTGTCAAAAACTGAAGATAAACCACATGGTTCTCCGATGTGTTGAGACATGGATCTTAACCAAACACATTCATGACTTGCTTCATTGATTGTTATAATTTCCACATGATTCGAAGAAGTATCAACTAGTGTATTTGTTTTGTATAACGCCATGAAATAGCGGCTCCTCATGTAAAAACATTGTTTGTTTGAGATCTGGGTTGAAGGTATTGAAAGACCTGTTTAATTCCATTCCAGTGTCTTTTAATTTGACATGAACTAAACCTTGCTAATAAATTAACAGCAAAAGCTATATCAAGTCTTATATTATTAACAAGATACATAAGTGCACTTGTTGCACTTGGATTTAGTGCTTTAGGACCAAGAACTTCTTCATTATCCTCACGAGGTTGAAAAATGTCCTTTTTCATATTAAGTAAAGGAAAAACCATTGGGGTACTCAATGGATGTGCTTTGTCCATGTAAAATCTTTTAAGGATTTGAATATAATTCTCGAGAATTTGATTTATATGCTTTAGACATTTTAAATCCTTCAGGGGATTTTCATATAGATATCACTATCAAGTGAGCCATATAGATAGGCTATAACTACATTCATAAGATGCATATCAAGTTTCTCATTAGTATCAGGACTTAGGAGATAACAAAAAGTCATTGCATCCACCACAAGAGAATATGTGACCTTATAATCAATTCCATGTGTTTGAGAAAAACATTGTGCAACAAGGCGTGCTTTATATCTTGCAATTTCATTTTTCTCATTTCTTTTTTGCACAAATACCTATTTTCCCTACAAGTTTGACATCTTCAAGTGTCTAGGCTATGGGTCTAAAAACTTCACATTTTGCATCTTTCCATTTCAACCAATAACTTCTACGTTGATATTCATCACAGACGTAGGCTCGTTATAATTAATTATTTTCATTTTTAATATTTCATGCCACATTATATACAAAAACACGATCATTAGATATTTCTTCTCGGATCAATTGTTTCCCCGTTGAGACATAATTTATTGAGATCTCAACATTGTCTATATTTCCAATATTTTCATTTTCTTTAGGTACCTAAACTTCTTCTGGAGTTATTTCATTTATTATGTCTCTTGACTCTTCTAGAGTGTTAAACCCGAGCTCATTACTGACATTTGCTCCTTTTTTTTACGGGGATATTTATCTTTTGAATCAATTAGTCTACCATGCTTTTGGCGTGCTATAGACTCATTTGCTATTTCATTTACAAATTGTCATTATGGGACATCAATCCATATATGAGCATTTTTAGCTAGTATATGTGACTTAGTCACTCTCTTTAGGTGTCAGTAAATGCATCTGGCAGTTGATTTGATATACTTTGCATGTGTATTATCTTTTGAACTTCAAGTTCACATTGATTTGTACAAGTATCAAGATATTGCAAAGTATTCCATGTAATATTTTTGTCATGTTGTTTTTCTTTTTCTCCCACTAATCCTAGGAACATTGATTCATCGAAATGACAATCACGTCATAGATTCAAGATATCTTATGAGAGAAGGAGAATCAAACCCAATATATATTCTCAATATTCTTTAAAGAACCCATTCTTTTTGTGTGTTGTCAATATATATATCAATATATAATAGTAAATCCAAGAGTAGCATATATATATATATATTTGTTTACTAAAACAGAATATATATATTTAAAGAACAGTAGTGTATGTATGTGTATATATAATTTAGTATGTCTAGATATATGTAACAGTTCAGTATATATAATATATATGTATATAATGCATCTGTTCACATTAAAACGAACGTGTATATATATACATATATTAGTACTAGAACAAAATAAATGTAAGCATAGAACAGTATAATAAATATACATACAAAACAACAATATATATAATTTAAAAGTATAATTTAAAAGCTTTTCCACGTAGCAAAGTACCAATATATAATAGTAAATTCAACAGTAGCATATATATATAAAACAAATATACTACACATATATATTATCATGATGGAACATCTATAAGTTTTCTAATGACATGATTTTGTAATTTTTTTACATTTTTTGAATGTTATTGTCTTTTTATATCTTTGTCTTCTTATATTTATTATTTTGTTAGTTTCTTAGTTTTCTTTAAAATATTATTATATTTTATGCAAGTTTATTATTCAATACAATAATCTTATTTTCTTAAATTAGTTTTTTTATGTTTTAATAATTTAATGAGTGAAGTATAGTAATTTCAATAATTATGTATCCCTTATCATTATTTTAAAATACTATGTTATATAATAAAATTATAATTTTTTATTATATAAATAAATAATAAATAAATAAATAAAATTATATATGATAAAATTTATCAATTTATATATATTGTATTTTAATATTATAAAATTTTAATTAATAATTTATCACAAATGAAAAATAAAAAATAAATAATTTCGCACCTGGGTGCAAAATGTTCAATTAGTATATATATAATATTACAACTTTTCTAATGACATTAGTTTGTAATTTTGTCAAACTTTTTAAGTTTTATAGAATTTTTTTTTATCTTATTTTACAATTTATTTATTTTTTTAATCACTCATAATGGCATTTTTTGTAATTTTTTTTAACTTTTAAAATTTTATTGTCTTTTCATTTTCATCTTCTTAAATTACAATTTATTAGTATGTAATTTTGTTGAACTTTTTAGGTTTTATTGTCTTTTTATTCTTTTATATTTTACTTTTTTTTTTTATTTTTTATTTTTCATAGTGGCATAATGACATTTTGTAATTTTGTTTTAAATTTTTTTATTTTATTGTCTAATGTCATTAGTGTAATTTTGTTAAAATTTTTTAGGTTTTATGGTCTTCTACTTTTTTTCCTATTTCACATTTTTTTATTATTATTATCTTTCACAATGGTATAATGACATTTTCCGCAAATTTATTGCCGTGTTACCTCCCTGAAAAAGGGGCGTGACATTAAGTGGTATCAGAGCACTAGGTTATGATCCTTAAATTAGGAATTTGATTTGTTCTTTAGAAATGAGATGAGTGTAGGATGCAAGAGGAAAACATAGGAATGTTGAGCATTGAATTATTTAATTTATCTGTTTCTGTTACTCCTTATGGATAATTATATTCCTTCTCTTTATGAAAATTTTATCTTGAATTATTGGAATAATGCATCGTGGTAGAAGGGCTGATACTTCTAGGGCAGTTGTATATCCTCTCGTGGAGTTGGGGAATGATGATATGGATGTTCCACTAGCTAATATTAATAGAGGGAAAAATAGACAAAGAGATAGAGGTGCAGATAATGATTCTAATGGTGGAATAGATCCTCTACCTCTGGCACCACAAGCTTCCGTTTTTACTATGCCCCCAAAAATGGCTGCAACATTCAATACCATCGCTCGGGTGATGCAAGCCTTATCGAATGGCACCGGTTGAGCTTAAGGAACTGGAAGGATAACTACGAGAACTACTTGACATGAAATTCATCGGACCAAGTGTTTCACCATAGGGAGCACTAGTCTTATTTGTGAAGAAAAATGATGGAAGTATGAAGTTATGTATTGATTATAGAGAGTTGAATAAGATCACAGTGAAAAATAAATATCCATTACCTCGAATAGATGACCTTTTTTATCAACTCAAGAATGCTAAGATATTTTCCAAGATTGATCTTCGATCTAGATATCATCAGTTGAGGATGAGGGAAGAAGATATTCCTAAGAGTACATTTAGAAGTCGATATGTACATTATGAGTTTTTAGTGATGCCTTTTGGATTAACAAATGCTCTAGCTGGATTTATTGACTTAATGAATAGAGTATTCAAAGAGCAGTTGGATATATGTGTAGTGGTATTCATTGACGATATACTTATCTACTCATCATCGAAGGAGCAACATTCAGAGCATTTGAGATTAGTACTGCAAACTCTTCGAGAAAATAAACTATATGCAAAGTTTTCAAAATGTGAGTTTTGGATCTCAAGTGTTAATTTCTTGGGACATGTGATATTTGGGGAAGGTGTGTCAGTACATCTAAAGAAGATAGAAGCAATTGTGGACTGGCCTCAACCATCTAATGTTACCGAGATTCGTAGTTTTCTTGGTTTGCAGGATATTATCGGAAGTTTATTGAAGGATTCTCTTCAATTTATATGCCTCTAACTCGTTTGACTCAAAAGAGGACTAAATTTGAGTGGAACCCAACATGTGAGAAGAGTTTTCGACTATTGAAACAAAAGTTAGCAACAACACCAGTTTTAGCTCTTCCAACGGAATCTGGAGGTTTTCAAATTTATAGTGATGCTTCGAAACATGGATTTGGATGTGTATTAATGCAAAATGATAGAGTAATTGCATATGCATCTCGACAATTGAAACCATATGAACAAAATTATCCCACCCATGATTTGGAATTAGCAGTAGTGGTGTTTGCTCTAAAGATTTGGAGACATTATTTGTATGGAGAACAATGTGAAGTGTTTACTGATCATAAGAGTTTAAAGTATCTCTTCACACAAAAGGAATTAAACATGAGACAACGAAGATGGCTAGAGTTACTAAAGGATTATGACTTGAAAATTAGTTACCATCCAGGGAAGGCAAGGAAGGTTGCAGATGCTCTAAGTAGGAAGTCAGCAAGGATGCTAGCTACAATGTTGACTCAACAGAAACAATTTATTACCGATTTCAAGAAGTTGGAGATCAAAATTGGTGAACATATGGAGGGATCACTTTCTACGCTCAATGCTCAACCAACACTAATTGAGAGGATTAAGACGAACCGGAAAGATGATGCAGAGATAAACAAATTAAACAATCAAGTATATGAAGGATCAGATTTTCGAAGGCACACGAATGATAGTTTATGGTTTCGAGGTAGATTATGGGTGCCAAATAATATACAATTGAGGCGGGAAGTATTGAAGGAGGCACATAACACTAAATTTTCAGTACATCTTGGAGGAACAAAAATGTATAGAGATTTGAAAACAAATTTTTGGTGGAGTGGAATGAAGAAGGACATTGCAGATTTTGTATCTCGTTGTTTGGTATGTCAACAAGTGAAAGCTGAGCATCAACGTTCCGGAGGATTACTACAACCATTGGAAATACCAGTTTGGAAATGGGAGCATGTGACCATGGATTTTGTGGTAGGGTTTCCTAAATCAAGAACTGGTAGAGATATCGTGTAGGTAATAGTGATATACTGACGAAATCTGCTCATTTCCTTCCAATGAAAGCTACCATGACAATGGAAGAGTTAGTACGCTTATATATTATTGATAACATAGTTCAATTGCATGGAGTACCAGTATCTATAGTATATGATCGTGATTTATTTGGCAAAGTTTAAATGAATCATTTGGTACTAAATTGTCATTAAGTACTGCATTCCATCCTCGGACTGACGGCCAATCCGAGAGGGTGATTCAGATCTTGGAAGATATGCTTTGAGCTTGTGTTATGGATTTTAAAGGTAATTGGGTAGATTACATAACTTTGGTGGAATTTTCTTACAACAATAGTTATCAGTCTAGTATTGGCATGGCTCCTTTTGAAGTTTTGTATGGAAGAAGATGTCGCTCACCCACCTATTGGGATGAAGTAGGGGAAAAGAACATAACTGGTCCCGAGTTAGTGCAAATTGCTAAGGAAAAGGTAACATTGATAAGACAATATTTGAAGACAGCTCAAGATCGACAGAGGAGTTGGGCAAATACAAAAAAGAAGACTGTTAGAATTTCATAAAGGAGAAAAGGTATATTTAAGAGTCTCACCAACGAAAGGTGTCATGAGATATGGTATAAGTGGAAAGATGAGTCCAAGGTTTGTAGGACCCTTTGAAATATTGGAGAGAGTTGGAAAACTAGCCTATCAGTTGGCTTTACCACCTGCTTTATCCAGAGTACATAATGTCTTCCACATGTCACAATTAAGGCGTTATGTTCCGGATGAAGTCACGTGTTAGAGGTTGAACCTTTGCATGTTCAAGAGAGCTTGAGCTACTCCAATGAAAATTGTAGATCGTAAGGAGCAAGTATTGAGAAAAAGAACTATACCATATGTTAAAGTACAATGGACCATTCACACCCCAAGAGAAGCTATTTGGGAATTGGAGGAAAATATGCGCACCAAATATCCCTATTTATTTGAAGAGCAAGGTACATTAGTTTCGAGGCCGAAACTTTTTCTAAGGGGGATAGAATTTAATACCCCTAATTTATTTGAAGGGGCTTTGTGTGATATTTATAGAGTTTGAGGACTAAGTATTAATTATTTAATAGTTAGAAAAAAAAAAAAAGGCGGCTATATTTGTCTGTTAAGTTAACATAGGGTCCGTTTCATTTTAGAACCAAGACTCGCTAGAGAGGAGAGGAACTAGGGCATTCTAGATATTCAGAATTTGGTGGAAAAGGTAAGAGATTTTATAGCGTATGTTATTATTATGATTATAGGATAGGGTTATAGTTACTAATTCAGTGAAATGGATTGTTGGTAGAGTTTGAAGAGGCAGAAAATTTAGAAGCAGAGTATTTGAGTTGAGATCTTTTGGTTTACGCAATCAAGGTAGGTGGAACTATCATTTTCTTTTAATTATCGTAAATGAAATTTTCAAGTATGATTGAAATGATTTACAGTATTGAAATAGTGAATGAGAATAATTGTTATCCGATTGATTTAAATGTTTTAAATGGTATTTACCGTTAATTGAAAGTTTTGATATATATATATATTTAATCTTTTTTTTAGGAATCTGTATGATTGTTAATTTTTTTATTATTAGAAAATTTAGGGTTTTTAATCAATTTATTAGGTTTTCTGAATAATGGATTTATCACAAATCTTTATCGGAATTAAGAACCGATCAAAATTTTTATGACGATGATATGTATATAATATTTTCGTGTATGTATATGTATTTATATATATATATATATATATTTAAAGAAGGGATAGATTTAATATTTTCATATATTTTTAAGTGTAGTAGATTGAACTCTGCTGTTTTTAATTTTTTTTTTTAAAAAGGAAACGATGTATATGTATATGTATATGTACAGTTATATATATATTTTTATATACTTTTATTATTAATTAAAGATAAAGTTTTAAAAGAGTATATATTTTTAAAAATATATATATGTATAGTATATGAAAGTGGCGTTTTTAAATGTGTAGAAATCTAAAATATAGGAATTTTATCTTTTTATTCAAGTTTAAATAAATGATTTTAAATGTTATGTAAATAATTTATATATTATTTTTTAAGTAAGCTATTTTTAAAGTGCAATGTACTATTTTCCGGAATACTTAATTATTGTTATATTTTTATTTATTGATGTTATTTTAGAAATTTGTATTTTAAATTATTTTAAGTCCAGTATTATAAAAGATATTTTTTTTGAATTATTTTCATAATCTTAAGATATTGAGTTTTAAATATTGTTATTTCGGAGTCTTGAAAATGTTATTTTGAATTATGATTTAATCAGTAAACTAAATAGTAAAGTTTTATTTGTTTATTATGTAGTAAAAATTGACTTTTATACTTTCATGTTACTGAGGGATAACTTGATGAATTAGCAATGGGAGGAACATGTTCCACCTTAAAAGAAATGTTTTCCATTGGCATGAACAAAAAGCCACCCAAATGAAAAGTAATGGCCCTCTCCTAACGAGTATAAAGTTAGGAACTGAATTCGGTTAAAGACTCATTAGCGAAACATCCAAACTATCCCCCAATAGTCAAAGAAAAGTGAAGAAGGAATTGAATGATTTATTGTATTTCATTATCTCTAGATAATGACAATTTGAATGATTTATCATGAACTCTTTTACTTTATTGAATTATGGTTAAAAATGTTTTGGAAAAATTATTATTATTATTTTTATAAAGATAGTTTTTAAGGAAGGAAATGTTCTACCTACTAAGTAGTTTGTACTCACCCCCTATGACTCTCACCCTTACAGGTGATAGTGAAGACTATGAATTTGAGGATGATGATCGTTGGGATGATGATTTTTAAATAAGAGAGTTGAAATTATTTTCTTTTTATTTGGAATAAATTTCTATTGTATAGGAAACTTACAGTTAGTGATTTGAGTATTTGTGATTATAAGTTTGAAATGTTTTAGACGCAATTTTATGAGATTTGTTACAATTTAATTGTTTTATTGGAAGTTTTATGTTATTGAATGTAAGAGGCTTGACATTCTTTGGGGAAACCTAGGGAATGTTGTCGTGTTACCTCCCTGAAAAAGGGGCGTGACAATATTATACCAAGAGCATTCAAATCTTTAAATTTTTATTGTATATTTAACGTTTTCTCTCATGTATATATACTTCATTATATATAATATATATATATTTCTTATTTACACAAATAACAATATATATAATATATAATAATAAGTAAAAAATAATAAATTTATATTAAATTAATATATATATATATATAATATGCATTCCGCACCTCGAGGCGGGATGTATATATACTAGTATATTATATATGTTTCTTGTAGTAACAAATATACATATCTAATTCTTATTTATAGGAGTGAAGTAAGAGACTTATATACATATACATAAAATTATATATATAAATATTTAATACTCATCATTCATGATGAATAGTGGGTAACTAGAAATTGAGAGTTACTAAAATTTATACTTGCAAAAGGAGCTATGGAAGTTAAAAGAAGTTGAATGAACATGCAAATAATGAGGGATTTATAAAAAGATAAAATATATGTATATATATTTAATAAAATTTGATGAATTGTTGGCATTCATTTTCTTTGTTTTTAAATTTTAGTTAAATATTGTGAATATTAATAAATTTAATATTTTTTCTCATTTATGACTGAAATTTGAAATTTTAGTTTCTAATTTCATTTTTCATTATAAAAATATCAAATAATACTAAGTTATTAAGTTTTAATTTTATTATTCATTTAGATAATTAATTTAATTGCATTTGAATTAGAAATTTATATAATTAAATACTAAATATTTAAATTTTACATAAATATTTAAATTTTAAGTTTTGATTCAATCTATTACGAATTAGCATATATTATAAAAATTGGATACGATTCTATGTTGTGACAGTATATAGCAAACTGAACAAAACCCTTTAAAAATAGATGATTGATTTTAACATACCATATTCGGATTTATTTCTATTACTTCCCATGATTGTCAATTATTGACTAGACAACTGTGATTTGCAATGCCTTGCAAATGAATTATTTGTATTAATACTTCGTGTCTCTCTACAATTATTATTATTATTTTGTCTACACATTATCTAACCATTATGGGTCATTCACGCACATAATGATATGATACTCTATAGCTGTTTAGCAAGCACAATAATTGGCTAGACTCTGCTTTTACTTTCTTCAATCATACCAAGTTTAATTGAATTTTTATTTTTTTTTTCCAATTAAGGAATTTGTTATTACAAAATTTTGCACGCAGTCGAATTTAGAAGAATCCTAGAATACACTTGCACAATCTTTGCCAATAGAAGGATGAGTTATTGGCAGATTATCTTGGTTGATTCAACAAAGAAACCTTATAGGTATATAATTGTACAGAGGTAAGTCTTCATATTCTAAGGTGATATTCTTCAAACTCAATGTATTATAATTGCAAACAACCCAAAAGTTGTTCGCTAAGGTGTGCAAATTAAATGAATACGAGGAGAGGAGTTAGACAAGACAAAAGTACAGTTTTGAAGAGATGAGATTGCTAGAGCAGATCTTTTCCCCAATAAATGGGGCCGTAGCATATTCCTTCCTAAAAACAATGACAAACCCTCGCGTGATCGAGGCTTTATAGCTTATATTTTTTTTTTTTTCAAACTCTAGGGTTTTTATTCCAATGTTGATACAACTAGTCTACGTTAAATAAGCCCCCCACAAGCAAAATGGGACGCTACCAACTCTCGCAGAACAGACCGGGATATCAACATAACCTACCTCCATGCTAGCACTCATCTGACCAAAAAGCTAAAATTCATTGGAATAAATTACGTTCTATTATCTACTTTTGTGGAAGAAAAAAAAAGACTTTTACGTATTTATTTATTAATTTTTTCAACAATTGACCTCTGTAGTGATGATTCAGTTTTGGCTTCTAAAGTAAGTTTTTTCTCTATTGAATTATTTAAGAAAATATGTGATGACAACTACAATAATGTGAGGAATGATTCATGTTGCATACGTGTCGATCTTCAATTGAAAGAAGGCATAACCTTGAAGTAGAGATGGTGTGTGTTTTGAGTGAGTAAAAATATAGTATCATATAAAGCAAATAATCTCACAAAACAGTATCACATAATCAAACACAACTAAGGCAGAGTACCTATCACATACAGATAGTAACACGGGAGTACCACGATTTTAAATTTATAAATATCGTATCCTCGGGAACGTTGGTAACGGCTGGTTAGTTTCTAACAATTATGACAAACTTTAAAGTTTAGGGAATTAGTCCTAGGTGTCCATTCAATTCAGATATGTTTGAGTAAAAGAATAATAAAGATAAGAATGGAAAATAATTGACTAAGATCTCTAATGAAATACGTATGATTAATTAAGTTGAACAATGTTCGAATGTGTAGCTTGCAAGCAGATCTAAGGCAATTATGAATTCGAATTGTCTTACTACCATACCCGAGTTATCTAGAATGATTACCTCAATATGGTGGTTGCAAGTAATCCTAAACCTTTTTAGATTAGCTATTGAGGCGTCAATTCAACAACATAATCTTAAGATTTGCATTGATTCCAAACCCGAGATTATTAGGCTTCCTAACCTCAGTATGGTGGCCACAAGTTATTAGTCCTAATCGGCAATCTGTTAAATCTCCTATGGTGGGGACTCATTAACAAACCGTCAATTCAATTAACTATTGTAGTATCATGCATCAACCTAAGTTTCATAGCATAAACTCAATACGAGAATTAAATCGAAAGCGTAAAACAATAAGCAATTCATAATGTATATTAAAACATATCCTTCCTAGGAATATATAAATCATTAATCAATCAATCAAAATAAAGAGTATTTCTTAGGACACAGAATCATAACATATAAAGGAAAAAAAATACAAGAACGAAAAGAAAAGGAAAGAGAAAGTTGCCGTGTTGCTCTCACTGCTTCCACGGACTGGCTTAATCCTCCAGACCTCGCCAAGATTCGTACTCCGGATCCTTATCCCGCTCTAAAGATCTTCAGCTATCACTCCCCTCAACTAAACTATAGGGTATCCATTATGGTGGAGGCTCAACCCTACACTCGAGAAGAAAGAAAAATGAAAACTAAAAACTCGACTAGAGCTTATCACGAAATTCCTATGGGCTAGGAACTCGGAAATGCTCCTGTTCCGAGTGATTATAGTGTGCTTCAACAACTGGGGGAGTGCATCTATTTATAGGAGTAGAAAAGGGGCTTAAAACAGTGACAATTCGATGTGGGACGCCAAAAATACCGTCAACACGGGCAGGAACATGCCCGTGTCATGTGTCTCCAACACGGCCAGCAACACGGGTAGAACACGCCCGTGCCGGCTCGACACAGCCAGAACACGCCCATGCTGGCCTTTTTTTTCCAAAAATTGCACTTTTAGTCCCCGATTTCTTCATTTCTTCAATTATGGTCCCTGAAACTTCCGAAATAAAAAACATAAGGAATTTACGTAATTTCCATTCAATTAAATCCAATTAACTCCATAATTAACTCGAATTGAACACAATTAATGTATAAAAACATGATATAAAATCGAGTTATCAAATACCCCACACTTAGTCTTTTGCTTGTCCTCAAGCAAACTACTAAATATAGTCCAAGAAAACACGTATAACTCAACTAACCATGTTCCTCAATTAAGCATAGGAGGTGTCCAACAATTGAAACTTGTTCAGAAAATCGGAATGGACTATCAAAGAGTGAATTACTCCTAATGCCTCATCAAATGTATCATGTGCAAATCAAGAAGAAATAATTCAAAATATCCATATTAAATCAACACACATCTAATCATAGAATCTCCCTGGGTGTAGTGTGTTCTAATCCGACTCATCATCCAAACAATAGACTTCCCTTCAAACTAGTAGAAAGATAGTATGTTGATCACTTAGACGTCACAACAGCTAATTACAATTAACCATCTAGGGGTCAAGTCGCAATGCCACACTTATTACTCTCTCTTTTTTTTTTTTTATATATATTTACTCTTTTTTTTTAATTTTTAATTTTTTTCTTTCTTATTTTTTTTTCAATGCAGCGGGTATAAGCGTTTACTTAACCATGTTAACTTTAACTACCCTTGTAGCAGGTCTCACTCCGGTGGCTCCCAGACCTCAAAGACCTTAGGGCACCGGGCATTCAATTCCCTTCAGGAGTGATTCCTAAGTAGCAAAGAACACTTGCAAACTACCCTTATTAAAATAAATAACAGAAAAATAAACTAGTGCCATGCTTCTCAAACCCCTATCAAGTTACCATAACAACTATCACAACATCCAGATGGTCTAACACTATTTAACTAAAAGTCCAAAAGTGATCCATTAATCAAACAATTTTGCCAAAATAGATGTGCTCAAGATAACAGGGATTTTCTACAACTAGACTAGCATCAAGTTTCTATGAATAAATCAAACTCAATCCTCAAGATTCTTACAATCAAACAAATAGTTTTTATCATAGGCAGAGTAAATCATACTTCAAAAGTTTATCGGATATCCCAAAAAGTTTAAAATTGCCAAAATTCAAGAAAATTCAAAAAATTCTAGCAAAATTTAGCCCACAGAAATTCACCCCTACCCCACACTTAAAATGAACACTGTCCTCGGTGTTAAAGGCAGGTGGAGATGAAAAACCCCACACTTAATCTAAAACATCTATGAACAAATAAGACAAAGTAAAGCAGAAAGATGTTTAAGACTAAGTAGTGTCCTAAAAATAGAAAAACAAGATACAAGACAAAAAAAAGAAACAAAAAAAAAAAAAAAAAAAAAAAAAGGGGGAAAAGAAAACAAACACGGGGTTGCCTCCCCTGAAAGCGCTTCGTTTTTGTCATTTAAGCGGACTACCTTCTATCAATCGAAATATTCCTCTGTATTGTCCATCTCGAATGGTTCTTTGTAGAATTTTAACCTTTGACCATTTACCTTGAAAATTTTTCCATCCGTATCTTCTATTTCACAAGCTCCATAGGGTGATACTTCTTTGATAGTAAATGGACCTGACCAAAAACTACGCAATTTTCCTGGAAACATTCTTAAACGGGAGTTAAATAATAGCACTTTGTTACCAGGTTGAAAATTCTTTAAACTTCTGAGTTTCTTATCATGGACAATTTTACTTTTCATTTTGAAATTCAAAGAATTCTCATACGCATTATATCTCCATTCATCAAGCTCATTTATTTGCAACATCCTATCTTTTCCAATTAGCTCATCATCTAGATTGCACTTTTTCAATGCCCAATATGCTTTATGTTCTATTTCAACAGGTAAATGACATGCTTTTCCATAAATTAAACGATAAGGAGAAAACCCTGTAGATGTTCTAAATGCAGTCCTAAATGCCCATAATGCATCATCAAGCTTTGTAGACCAATCTTTTCTATGTACACCTCTAGTTTTCTCCAAAATCCTTTTTATACCTCCGTTGGTTACCTCAACTTGCCATTCGTTTGTCCATGATAGGCGGTGGAAAGTTTGTGATGAACTCCATATCTTTTCAGTACCTTCTCCAGCTGGGAGTTGCAAAAGTGAGTTCCTCTGTCACTTATCAAAGCTCTAGGACAACCAAATCTAGCAAATAATTTCTTGAGAAATCTACACACAACTTTAGCATCGTTAGTAGGTAATGCCTGAGCCTCAAGCCATTTAGAAAAATATTCAACGGCTACTAAAATGTATTTATTTCCATATGACGAAGGAAATGGTCCCATAAAGTCTATACCCCAAATATCAAAAATCTCAACACTTTGAATTCCTCTTTGGGGCATACCATCCTTAGAAGAAATGTTACCTGTTCTTTGACATGCATCACAAACCTGTATGTGGGATACAACGTCCTTGAAGATCGTGGGCCAATAGAATCCGGCTTCTAACACCTTCCTTGCAGTGTTATTAGCAGCTAAATGGCCTCCAGTAGGTCCCTTGTGACAATGATCTATGATTTTCGTGCATTCCTCTCCGGATACACATCTTCTAATAATCTGATCTGCACAAATACGAAACAAGAAAGGATCTTCCCAATAGTAATATTTCAAATCAACGAAGAATTTCTTCCTTTTGTTGGTAAGTCATATCATTGGGAATTTCTTTAGCAAGCAAGATAGTTAGCAATATCGGCAAACCACGGAAGAGAACTATCAACATAATTCAACATTTGTAGCAAATATAGACTCTCATCGGGGAATTTGTTAGATATCACGGACTCATCAATAGATTCTAACTCAGGGATTCTCTAACCTAGACAAATGATCAACATCTAGGTTTTCAACTCCTTTCTTATCCCTTATCTTGATGTCAAACTCTTGCAAAAGTAAAACCCATCTAATCAACCTAGGTTTAGCATCGATTTTTTAAACAAATATTTGAGTGCAGAATGATCGTAGATAAACAATTGTTTTAGACAAAATAAGATATGACCTAAACTTGTCAAATGCATACACAACAACCAACAATTCTTTCTCAGTAGTAGTGTAATTCTCTTGAGCATCCGTCAAAGTTTTACTAGCATAGTATATCACATGAAACTTCTTATCATGCCTTTGTCCTAAAATAACACCTACTGCATAATCACTAGCATCACACATCAATTCAAAAGGCAAGTTCCAATCGGGTGATGTTATAATAGGTGCGGTGGTTAACAATTCCTTTAGTTTATTAAAAGCTTTCATGCATTTCTCATCAAACACAAAAGGAATATCTTTCCCTAAAAGATTATTCATAGGTCTAGCAATCAAAGAAAAGTCTTTTATGAATCTTCTATAAAAACTAGCGTGACCTAAGAAACTTCGACACTTTAATAGAATTAGGTGGAGGTAGCTTAGAAATAACTTCAATCTTAGCTTTATCTACTTCCATACCTAAACGGGAAATTTTATGACCAAGCACAATTCCTTCTTTTACCATAAAGTGGCATTTCTCCCAATTAAGCACTAGATTGGATTTTATACATCTTTCAAGCATGCATTCCAAATTTTGCAGCAAGTCATAAAAGAATCACCAAAAACAGAAAAGTCATCCATAAATACTTCCATAGAATCACCTAACATGTCTTCAAAAATAGCGATCATGCATCTCCCGAAATGTAGCGGTGCATTACATAATCCATAAGCGATTCTTCTATATGCAAATGTTCCAAAAGGGACATGTAAAAGTAGTTTTATGTTAATCATTAGGTGCAATAAGAATTTGGAAGTAACGTAAAAACCTAAAAGCAATAAAACATATGTCCGTAAAAGCCTTCCTAGAATTTTGGTCAATAAAAGGAAGAGGGAAGTGGTCTTTTCGGGTTTCGGAGTTTAATTTTCTATAATCAATACAAACTCGCGGCCAGCTTACAATTCTAGTAGGAATTAATTCATTGTGCTCATTTTTCACAATCGTAATTCCTCACCTTTTTGTACTATCCGTACGGGGCTAACCCACTCACTATCGATATAGGGTAGATAAGTCCATCATCTAACAATTTAATCACTTCCTTTTTTCACTACATCACATATATTAGGATTTAATCTCCTGCGAGGTTGCACACAAGGCTTATAATCGGTTCTAACAAAATTTTATGACAACAAAAACTTGGATTAATACCGGAATATCAAGAATCTTATAGGAAAATGCTCTCTTATACTTCTTGAGTGCGTTCAGAGTCAACTTCCTTTGCTCTTCCGTCAATTCGGGCGGAAAGAATGATAGGAAGTTTCTTATCTTCATCTAGGAAGCCGTAACACAAGTGATTCGGTAATGCCTTGTTCCCAAATCGCCAGGATCCTCGAAAGATGTCTTCTCATGTTTAAGCTCGGAATCACTTATCTCGAGAAAACCGGTTAGAATTTTGGGATTCCGCATTACCTTCGATGATAGGATTTTGGAATCCTCTTCACCTTCTTCTTCTTCACATAGAGCAACTAAGACGGATCGTCAGGCAACAATTCGGGCATGCTATTTTCCACATAATGATCAATAATATCCACGAGAAAAATAGATATCATCTAAATGTGCAGGGTGTCTAAGAGTAGATTTCAAATTGAAAGTAATATCTTCGTTGTTTACCCTTAATCTTATCTCGACCACCGCTTACATCTATCAATGCCTTAGAGGTAGCTAGAAAAGGTCTACCTAGAATTAATGGTATACTACTTTCACCACTCATATCCATCACAACAAAAATCAGGGGAAAACAAATTTATCTACTTTAACAAGTATGTCCTCTACAATTCCCTAGGGATTTTGACTGATCTATCGACAAGTTGTACACACATTCTGGTTTCCTTCGATTATGCAATCCTAGTTTATCAAATAGACTAGATGGCATTAAATTAATACTAGCTCCTAAATCGGCTAAAGCATTTATGTTAGTAATATTTCCTATTGTGCATGGTAAAGTAAAAACGCTAGGATCTTTTTTGTTTTGAAGGAAACTTGTTTAAAAGAATAGCAGAAACACATTTATTTAAAACAACTTTATCCATGTCTAGCTTTCGCTTATTACTAACAATTTCTTTTTAAAAACTTAGCATACTTAGGCATTTGAAACAACATCAAGCAAAGGTAAATTAATATGTATTTGACTAAAAATTTGTAGAAACTTCTCAAACTACTCCTTCTCTTTATTTTGCTTCAATCTCGAAGGATATGGGGCCTTCGGTCGATACTCTGTGTGGGTATCTTTTGTTCCTCGCTACTATTTCTCTTTTTCGACTTCGTCGGCGCGTTGAGTCCTTGGAACTCTCTCCTTCTTCCCGCACAAAATAGTAGGGTTAGTAATTTTAGGAATAGGAGGGTCTAGAATTTTACTAGATCTCGAGTCAAAGTCTTGCATTTTCTTATTGGGTTGTTCTAAGTATTGCCTGGTAATGCACCATGAGCTCTTCTTGAAATCTAATTCGTCCGGTCCCCATTTGTCTTTCTAGAGTTTGTAGAGAGGCTTGTGTGTTTCCGGCAAAAGTCTCAGTCTGCCTCAACCTTTCATCTGTCTGTCTCATCCTCTCATATGCTTCTCTCATTCTTTGTTCATTACTCTCCTGTATCTTTTTACCCGATTCAATCATTTCCTTATTTGAGTTCATTATTCCTTTCATCATTTCCCTTATTTCTTGCATAGGGTCTTTAGGTTGATTGAAATTTCTGGTGGTAATGTAATGTTGTTCGTGATTGTGGGAAAGGAGCATTCTGGTAATTCCTTGGATAATTCATGGCTCCAACATTATTCTTCTAACTAAATCCAGGATGATTCCTCCAACTGGGGTTATAAGAATTCCTCGTAGGTGTTGTATTAGCAGCATCCACATACTCTATTTCTTCCGGAATAGTCAGAATTCCATTGCCAAAACAATCACCACCGAAATGCGGTCCGACACCACAAACTTGATATACCGTTTGAACGTTTCTTCCTTGAAGAGCAGTCAGTTGATTATTAAATTGAGCCTTTATACTTTCAATTTGCTCGTCCAAAGAGGAGTTTGCCATGTTAGCTAGCTGTTTCTTAGGTTTCGCCCTTACACTTGTCCTCCAATTCTTATTAGTTTTGCTCATCCTTTCCAATGCATTAGTTGCATCTATCTCATTCATTCCATTAAAACCTCCTTGAGGGTTCAACCCATCCAGTGATTTGCTTTCCTCGCTCGTTCATTCCTCCGTAGAAACCGCCGTAATACGAGTGGTTCACGAAATCCATGTTGAGGGCATGCTCTTAATAACTCCTTCATTCTTTCCCAAGCGTCGACAACAGTTTCATCCTCTGCTTGCGAGAAACTTGATATTGCTTTCCTCATTTCCAAGATTCTAGCAGCTGGGTAGTACTCGGTTAAGAATGCTTTGCTCAGTTGGTCCCATGTTGTAATTGAACCAAGTAGGGACTCGGAGTAACCATTTCTTTGCTCTATCCCTTAAAGTGTATGGGAATAAGGTCAGCATCACCAACTCAATAGGACTATCCCCTTTAAAAGCATCACACAATGCAGCGAACTCAGATAAATGTTCCATTGGGTCCTCGAGATGGTAATCCTCCGAATTGTGACCTTGTGATTACCAGTTGCGGAACTCCTGGTTTCAAGTCATACCTATCTCCTTCGGGCAACCTTATAGCACTGCACATAGGTATGTTCTGCGGCTGGATGTAAGTTTCCATTGGTGGTGGTGGTGGTTGAGCTGCCATTTCTGGTAAGATTAGTTTTCTCCTTGCACCTCTAGCTCTGCGGATTAAGATTTCGGGATAGTCAAGCCTTTCTCAAAGTTCAGCCCCAGAGGCTCGAGTCATACAACTGCAAACAAAGAGTACAAAGATAGATAAGATGCAAATATAGTTAGAAGTTCGAAGATAGAAGGTTAAATATTTTTTGGTTTTTTTTTTTTTTTTTTTGTTTATAATATTCTAGATAATTTCTAGAAAATTTCGTAGTATGATTTTAGAATGAATTTTATAAAATTTGGATAACCTTAATTATTTAATTTAGGAAATCCTATACCAAGAAAGTAGGATCTAAATCCACTAATTGTATCTTAATTGATAAATACTACCGTTACCAAATCATAAAATTTCTAAAATTTTGCGCGGAATTTCAAAAATATTATGAATTTAGCGTCCCCGGAAACGGCGCCAAAAATCTGGTGTGTGTTTTGAGTGAGTAAAAATATAGATCATATAAATGCAAATAATCTCACAAATCAGTGTCACATAATCAAACACAACTAAGGCAGAGTACCTATCGCATGCAGATAGTAACACGGGAGTACCACGATTTTAAATTTATAAATATCGTATCCTCGGGAACGTTGGTGACGGCTAGTTAGTTTCTACCAATTATGACAAACTTTAAGGTTCAGGGAATTAGTCCTATGTGTCCATTCAATTCGGATATGTTTGTTTCAAAGAATATTTAAAACAAGAATGGAAAATAATTGACTAAGATCTCTAATGAAGTACGTATGATTAATTAAGTTGAACAATGTTCGAATGTGTAGCTTGCAAACGGATCTAAGGAAATTATGAATTCGAATTGTCTTACTACCATACCCGAGTTATCTAGAATGATTACCTCAATATGGTGGTTGCAAGTAATCCTAAACCTTTTTAGATTAGTTATTAAGGCGTCAATTCAACAACATAATCTTAAGATTTGCATTGATTCCAAACCCGAGATTATTAGGCTTCCTAACCTCAGTATGGTGGTCACAAGTTATTAGTCCTAATCTGGCAACTCGTTAAATCTCCTATGGTGGGGACTCATTTACAAACCGTCAATTCAATTAACTATTGTAGTATTATGCATCAACCTAAGTTTCATGGCATAAACTCAATACGAGAATTAAATCGAAAGCGTAAAACAATAAGCAATTCATAATGTATATTAAAACATATCCTTCCCGGGAATATATAAATCATTAATCAATCAATCAAAATAAAGAGTATCTTAGGACACAAAATCATAACATATAAAGGAAAAGAAATACAAGAACGAAAAGAAAAGGAAAGAGAAAGTTGTCGTGTTGCTCTCACTGCTTCCACGGACTGGCTTAATCCTCCAGACCTCGCCGAGACTTGTACTCCGGATCCTTATCTCGCTCTAAGAGATCTTCAGCTATCACTCCCCTCAACTAAACTATAGGGTATCCCTTATGGTGGAGGCTCAACCCTACACTCGAGAAGAAAGAAAAATGAAAACTAAAAACTCGACTAGAGCTTATCACGAAATTCCTATTGGCTAGGAACTCGGAAATGCTCTTGTTCTGAGTGATTCTGGTGTGTTTCAACAACTGGGGGAGTGCATCTATTTATAGGAGTAGAAAAGGAGCTTAAAA
>JAHSUH010000112.1:13505-26562 GCA_025388415.1 Cynanchum wilfordii
ATCTTTCAAAAAAAAATGGTTTTGAATCGATTAACCTTTTCAATAGTTGTCCAAATTCTTATAATAATCGTTTATAAGTACTGTATTTATTTGTTTTGTAATATTACTTCTCACTTAATTTTAATATTACTTCTTACTTATTTTGAATATTACTTCTTACTTAAGTAATAAAAGTAATAAAAAATATTAAAAAACAAATAAATACATACGCTAAATAGTAGAAAAGATAAGAAGAGATCCGACCTCCGCCTACATATTTGATAAGTTCGCCTATAAAGAAACTAAGAAAACCAACTGCATTTGTAATTCCATCAATTACTCGACGATCAAAACAATGAGTTACTTTAGACAATTCTCTAATGCCCCCGGTTAAGAATGTTTTATAAAAAGAATCTATATAAGCGCGATTATCTGACCAACTATATATGCCATTTAGCATTTTTCTGCCAAAGGAGGCCCCGGGGGCCCCCTTTAACAGCTGAATTAATTAAATCCAAATTTAGTAAGGAGGAATAGGGGGATTTATATAAAAAAGACGCTATAAATATTCCTAAATAACCTATACTCACTGAAAAAATTGCATCTTTGAAAAATTCAGACCAATCCGTCAAATTTGTAGACGTTTTATGCAAAAGATTTATCGACGGAGTTACCCATTTAGATAATATATCACCATTGCCTCCCTCTTGATTGAAAGGAATTCTTATAAACCCAACGAACAAAGTAAATAGGCCCAATACAAGGAGAGGAAATAGCATATTATTGTCTGATTCGTAAGGATAGGAATCAAGCTTTTTATTCTCAAAAAGAGGAATAGTAATATATGGTTGTGTTATATTCCTATCATTATCATCAATTCGATATGTTTTTTTTGAAAAAAAGGAATAACTTTTATCATCAGTCATTGCTAATAAACGAACATTTTGATTAATTCTTTTTGAAACTGTCCTACCCCATAGAGATATTGAATAGAAAGGTAGTTTTTGTTTGCCACTATAATTTTGAAAATAAACATTTAAATGTCCCTCAAAAGTAAGTAAATATATCCGAAACATATAAAATGCGGTTAATCCTGCAGTAACCCAGGCTATTATTGCGAAAATCGTCGAATACAACCAAGTATCATTAAGAATTTCATCTTTGGACCAAAAACAAGCCAAAGGCGGAATACCACAAAGAGAGAGTGTACCTAATAAAAAAGCTTTTTTGTAATTGGTACATATTTTCTTAAACCTCCCATAAGAATCATATTCTGACTTTTATAGGGAGAATAGCCAACAATCCCTTCCATTGAATGAATAACGGATCCGGATCCTAAGAATAACAATGCTTTGGAATAGGCATGAGTAATCAAATGAAATAAAGCACTTTGATAAGACCCCATACCAAGAGCTAACATCATATAACCCAATTGCGACATTGTAGAATAGGCTAAACCTCTCTTAATATCTTTTTGAGCAAGAGCTAACGTAGCTCCTAATAAAACAGTTATTATTGCTATCAACGAGATTAAATTCATTATGGAAGGTATAACTATGAAAAGAGGAAGAAGCCGAGCTACAAGAAAAATTCCTGCCGCTACCATAGTAGCAGCGTGTATAAGAGCGGAAATCGGAGTAGGCCCTTCCATAGCATCGGGCAGCCATACATGAAGGGGAAATTGTGCAGATTTAGCAACGGCACCAGCAAATAACAGAACAGCACACAAAGTAACAAATAAAAAATTGACCTGGTTTTTAGAAATTAAGTCATTAAATATTTCGAATAAATCCTCAAATTCGAAACTACCCGTTATCCAATAAAAACCTAAAATTCCTAATAATAAACCAAAATCCCCTACACGATTTGTTACAAAAGCTTTTTGGCAAGCATTTGCTGCTTGTGGTCGTGTGAACCAAAATCCTATTAATAAATAGGAACACATTCCAACCAATTCCCAAAAAATATAAATTTGTACCAAATTAGAACTAGTAACTAATCCTAGCATGGAACCACAGAAAAAAACTCATATAAGCAAAAAATCTCAAATATCCTTGATCATGAGCCATATAATTATCACTATAAATAAGAACCAAAATTCCAACGGTAGTTATTAACATTGACATAATAGAAGTAAGTGGATCTATCAAATAGCCGAATTCTAAAGAAAAATCATTAGTAATGATCCAAGACCAGACATATTGATAGCTAGAATTGCTATTTATTTGCTGAATAGACAGATTCATTGAAAAAATAATGACTATACTTAACAATAAAACACTATGAAAAGCCCACATGCGACGAAAATTTTTCGTTGCCGTCGGAAAAATAAGAAGTCCCCCCCCTAGTAATATAGGAACGGGAAGTGGGATGAAGGGTATGAGCCACCCGTATTGATATGTCTGTTGCATAAAAAGCTTTTTGAATTATGAATTTCCTAATTTATTGTTTCTGATTAACGGGGTCTTACCTGTTTGAAAGGAGTCAAAAAAAGTCAAGATATGAACTAAGTTAAACTAATTTAAATAGAAATTTAGAAGTCTTTCCTCTTACTTTACTTATACTTTACTTATACTTACTTTACTTATACTTTACTTATACTTACTTTACTTATACTTTACTTATACTTACTTTACTTATACTTTACTTATACTTATTTACTTATTCTTAACTTTCTTTATCTTTTTTTTTTTTTTATTATAAATACTTCAAATATTCAATTCAAATCAAGAAGTTAGATTTGGTCAAATAGTATAAATGATATAAAACGAAAACAGAGCAATTCATTTTTTTTTTTTGCAATTTGCAAATTAAAGCTACCCCCGTTTGGCCGGTTAATAAAAAAGAAAATGAAAACGGAAAGTTGAATTCTTTTTTTTTTTTTTATTATTATTAAGATTTATTATTAAGATTTAATTTGATTCCTATGGTACAACGGATTCTATAGATATAGGCTTTAATGAGAAAGAATATCATTCCTATGGTGCAACAGATTCTACAGATATCAACTTCAATGAGAAAGAATATAAAATAAAGATCGTAATCAATCGAATGAAAAAAAAAATTTACAGCGATTCTATGGAAAAAAAAAAAATAACATATCTTCGTATGTCTCCATTTCGCTATTTCTAGTATTTAGAGTACACGAAATCTATTTTTTTCTAAATGCGATTTTCATATATCTCCCCCCTCCTTAGCTTTCTTTTTTCCCGAAAGGGGTATTAATAAGAATAAAAAAAAAAAAAAAAAAAAAAAAGAAGGATTTGGTTTCAACAATAGATGTCTTTCACATCCAACTAAAACAATAAGTAATCCTTTTTATCTTAAATGGCAGTTCCAAAAAAACGTATTTCTGCATCAAAAAAGCGTATTCGGAAAAATATTTGGAAAAAGAAGGGATATTGGACAGCATTAAAAGCTTTTTCGTTAGGGAAATCTCTTTCTACAGGAAATTTAAAAAGTTTTTTTGTGCAACAAAAAAATTAACAAATTAAGTATTTAAGTATTAAGTAATTTAAGTATTAAGTAATTTAAGTATTAAGTATATTAAGTAATAGTAATCAAAAATTTCAATAATCCGAATCAAATCGAAAAAAAAAATTGACCATTTCCTATTTGCTACAAAAATTTAAATTTCCTATTGAGTTAAACTAATCAATATGAAATAGCAATAAGTTCCCTCTTTTATATTTAACAAATATTTAGCTTTTTACTGAATTCTAAAAATATAAAAGTTTCCCTGTTTTGTTTGACAAACACATAAATACAAGATAAAAGGGGTTATCCTTCTTTTTTTTTTTTTTGTTAGTATATTTTATCATTTACAAGATGGGGAGGACTTTTTCCCCATCGAACTCTTTATTTGTTAGAGTTACAATAAAAAATTGTTTTTTTATCCCCTTTTCTCTATCTATAAAAAAGGAGATAATTTTTTTAATTTGAATTTCATTTTTAGTGAAAGTAATAGATTGAATTTAACTTTAGTTAACCTTTTTTATATATTTCTATGAATTACTATATAGAAATAGAATATAGATAAAATATAGAATTATATAGAAAATAGTATAGAATAAAAATATAGAAGGTAAATTTCTGAAATTCAAAAAATGAGAAAATAAATGAGAAAAAGTTCATTAAAAAAGGAAACCAAAAATATTTTTTTGAGGTAGAAGTTACAAGGGTTCAATTCTAAGAGAACATAAAATACACGAAAAACCCCAAGAGGCTAAGACCCTAAACTAAAATAACGAACTTTCTAACCCCTATTTTTTTGTATTTTTTTAATTTGTTTTTTTTTCAGAAAAAAAAAAAAAAAAAAAAATATTGCACTGAATTGTCTTCTTCAATCTCGACGATTGTTTATTTATAAGCTATTATAAGTTCAAGACAAGCCGCTATGGTGAAATTGGTAGACACGCTGCTCTTAGGAAGCAGTGCTAGAGCATCTCGGTTCGAGTCCGAGTAGCGGCATGTCATCTTTCAAAAAAGAGAAATAGATCCTATAATGAATTCAACTCCCAATTTCCATTTAAGATACTTTTCTTTTTTTTTTTTTTTATGATATTTTCAACCTTAGAACATATATTAACTCATATTTCCCTTTCTATTGTTTCAATCGTAATTACAATTCGTTTAATAACCCCTTTTTTGCGTAGATGAAATCGTACAACTGTATGATTCATCTGAAAAGGGTCTGATAGTTTGTTTTTCCTGTATAACAGGATTATTAGTTACACGTTGGATTTATTCGGGTCATTTTCCACTAAGTGGTTTATATGAATCATTAATATTCCTTTCGTGGTGTTTCTCCCTTATTCATATAGTTCCATATTTCAAAAAAATAAAAATTTATTAAGCACAATAACCGGTTCAAGTGCTATTTTTACCCAGGGCTTCGCTACTTCCGGACTTTTAACTCAAATACACCAATCTTCAATATTAGTACCCGCTCTTCAATCCGAGTGGTTATTAATGCACGTAACTATGATGATATTGGGCTATGCATCCCTTTTATGTGGATCATTATTATCAGTAGCACTTGTAGTCATTACATTTCGAAAAAACAGAAAGATTCTTGGTAAAAGTACTCTTTTAACAAAAGAGCCGTTTTTCGTTGGTGAAATTGAATACATGAATAAAAGAAGCAATCTTTTACAAACTACTTCTTTTTTTCGGGTAAGAATTATTACAGATCTCAATTAATCCAACAATTGGATTATTGGAGTTATCGGATTATTAGTCTAGGATTTTTATTTTTAACCATAGGTATTTTGTCAGGAGCAGTGTGGGCTAACGAAGCTTGGGGATCCTATTGGAATTGGGATCCAAAAGAAACTTGGGCATTTATTACTTGGATCGTATTCGTGATTTATTTACATACTCGAACAAATATAAACCCGCAAGGTGAAAATTCGGCAATTGTAGCGTCTATAGGCTTTCTTATAATTTGGATATGCTATTTTGGGGTTAATCTATTAGGACTAGGACTACATAGTTATGGTTCGTTTACATTAACATCTAATTGAATTCACGAAAGTATCTTAAGAACACAACACATTCACATTACAGTACATATAAAAATATAAAATTTTACGTGAATGGGGCACGAACCATGCGAATCAAATATTTTCTTGATTCGCACGGTTCGTGCCCATATGGGGTTCAAATTCTTTTTTTTTAGCTATAAATTTTAGTAATTTGCGAGAAGGAAAAGTTCTCTTTTTTCATTCTACAACTTTTTCATTGTAAATTAAAAATCATGAATAGAAAAAAACTATTTAGAAAAAGAATTAGATAGTATAACTTCAACCTTGTCAACCGATAGTGAAAGAACGAAATCCGGGTACATACCAATACCCAGTACAGGTAAAAAGAGGGAAATCGAAAGAAATAACTCTCGCGGTCCAGAATCAAAAAAATAAGAGTTTGGAACGTTAAAAAGCTTATATCCATAAAACATCTGACGTGACATAGATAATGAATAAATAGGAGTTAATATGATTCCAATTGCCATTACAAAAATAATTAGTATTTTTGGCATTAAAAAATATTTGTGACTAGTAATTATTCCAAAAAATACTATCAATTCAGCAACAAAGCCACTCATACCCGGTAATGCAAGAGAAGCCATTGCAAAGCTACTAAACATGGTGAATATTTTTGGCATTGTGATAGCTATTCCGCCCATTTCGTCAAGATAAAGAAGGCGTGTTCTATCATAAGTTGTCCCTGCCAAGAAAAAAGTGCAGCACCAATAAATCCATGAGAGATTATTTGTAAAAGAGCTCCGTTGAGTCCTGTATCAGTTATAGAACCAATTCCGATAATTAGGAAACCCATATGAGATACAGAAGAATAGGCTATTTTTTTTTTAAATTCCGTTGCCCAAGAGATGTTGAAGCTGCATAAATTATTTGGATTGCGCCTACTATCACTAACCAAGGGGAAAATAGATAATGGGCATGAGGTAATAATTCTATATTGATGCGAGCCAGTCCATACGCTCCCATTTTTAATAAGATTCCAGCTAGAAGCATACAAGTACTGTAATGTGCTTCTCCGTGGGTATCTGGTAACCACGTATGTAGAGGTATAATCGGCGATTTGACAGCAAAAGCAATAAAAAATCAATATAAAATATTATTTCTAAGACCAAGGGATACGAGATTTCTGATGTTCAAAACTTAATGTTGTTAACCATATAAAACTATATTACCTATCTATGAATTCTCCCCTTGGAGTAATATAGGCGCAATAAATAATTTATGAGTTCAGCATCTCTTGGGCAACGGAGTAAAAAAGAATAGCCTATTCTTCTGTATCCCATATGGGTTCCAATTATCGGAATTGGTTCTATAACTGATACAGGACTCAACGGAGCTCTTTACAAATAATCTCTCATGGTTTATTGGTGCTGCACTTTTTTCTTGGCAGGGACAACATGATAGAACACGCCTTCTTTATCTTGACGAAATGGGCGGAATAGCTATCACAATGCCAAAAATATTCACCATGTTTAGTAGCTTTGCAATGGCTTCTCTTGCATTACCGGGTATGAGTGGCTTTGTTGCTGAATTGATAGTATTTTTTGGAATAATTACTAGTCACAAATATTTTTTAATGCCAAAAATACTAATTATTTTTGTAATGGCAATTGGAATCATATTAACTCCTATTTATTCATTATCTATGTCACGTCAGATGTTTTATGGATATAAGCTTTTTAACGTTCCAAACTCTTATTTTTTGATTCTGGACCGCGAGAGTTATTTCTTTCGAATTCCCTCTTTTTACCTGTACTGGGTATTGGTATGTACCCGGATTTCGTTCTTTCACTATCGGTTGACAAGGTTGAAGTTATACTATCTAATTCTTTTTCTAAATAGTTTTTTTCTATTCATGATTTTTAATTTACAATGAAAAAGTTGTAGAATGAAAAAGAGAACTTTTCCTTCTCGCAAATTACTAAAATTTATAGCTAAAAAAAAGAATTTGAACCCCATATGGGCACGAACCGTGCGAATCAAGAAAATATTTGATTCGCATGGTTCGTGCCCCATTCACGTAAAATTTTATATTTTTATATGTACTGTAATGTGAATGTGTTGTGTTCTTAAGATACTTTCGTGAATTCAATTAGATGTTAATGTAAACGAACCATAACTATGTAGTCCTAGTCCTAATAGATTAACCCCAAAATAGCATATCCAAATTATAAGAAAGCCTATAGACGCTACAATTGCCGAATTTTCACCTTGCGGGTTTATATTTGTTCGAGTATGTAAATAAATCACGAATACGATCCAAGTAATAAATGCCCAAGTTTCTTTTGGATCCCAATTCCAATAGGATCCCCAAGCTTCGTTAGCCCACACTGCTCCTGACAAAATACCTATGGTTAAAAATAAAAATCCTAGACTAATAATCCGATAACTCCAATAATCCAATTGTTGGATTAATTGAGATCTGTAATAATTCTTACCCGAAAAAAAAAGAAGTAGTTTGTAAAAGATTGCTTCTTTTATTCATGTATTCAATTTCACCAACGAAAAACGGCTCTTTTGTTAAAAGAGTACTTTTACCAAGAATCTTTCTGTTTTTTCGAAATGTAATGACTACAAGTGCTACTGATAATAATGATCCACATAAAAGGGATGCATAGCCCAATATCATCATAGTTACGTGCATTAATAACCACTCGGATTGAAGAGCGGGTACTAATATTGAAGATTGGTGTATTTGAGTTAAAAGTCCGGAAGTAGCGAAGCCCCGGGTAAAAATAGCACTTGAACCGGTTATTGTGCTTAATAAATTTTTTTTTTTTTGAAATATGGAACTATATGAATAAGGGAGAAACACCACGAAAGGAATATTAATGATTCATATAAACCACTTAGTGGAAAATGACCCGAATAAATCCAACGTGTAACTAATAATCCTGTTATACAGGAAAAACAAACTATCAGACCCTTTTCAGATGAATCATACAGTTGTACGATTTCATCTACGCAAAAAGGGTTATTAAACGAATTGTAATTACGATTGAAACAATAGAAAGGGAAATATGAGTTAATATATGTTCTAAGGTTGAAAATATCAAAAAAAAAAAAAAAAGAAAAGTATCTTAAATGGAAATTGGGAGTTGAATTCATTATAGGATCTATTTCTCTTTTTTAGAAGATGACATGCCGCTACTCGGACTCGAACCGAGATGCTCTAGCACTGCTTCCTAAGAGCAGCGTGTCTACCAATTTCACCATAGCGGCTTGTCTTGAACTTATAATAGCTTATAAATAAACAATCGTCGAGATTGAAGAAGACAATTCAGTGCAATATTTTTGTTTTTTTTTTTTTCTGAAAAAAAATCAAATTAAAAATAATACAAAAAAATAGGGGTTAGAAAGTTCGTTATTTTAGTTTAGGGTCTTAGCCTCTTGGGGTTTTTCGTGTATTTTATGTTCTCTTAGAATTGAACCCTTGTAACTTCTACCTCAAAAAATATTTTTTGGTTCCTTTTTAATGAACTTTTTCTCATTTATTTTCTCATTTTTTGAATTTCAGAAATTTACCTTCTATATTTTTATTCTATACTATTTTCTATATAATTCTATATTTTATCTATATTCTATTTCTATATAGTAATTCATAGAAATATAAAAAAGGTTAACTAAAGTTAAATTCAATCTATTACTTTCACTAAAAATGAAATTCAAATTAAAAAATTATCTCCCTTTTTTATAGATAGAGAAAAGGGGATAAAAATACAATTTTTTATTGTAACTCTAACAAATAAAGAGTTCGATGGGGAAAAAGTCCTCCCCATCTTGTAAATGATAAAATATACTAACAAAAAAAAAAGAAGGATAACCCTTTTATCTTGTATTTATGTGTTTGTCAAACCAAACCGGGAAACTTTTATATTTTTAGAATTCAGTAAAAAGCTAAATATTTGTTAAATATAAAAGAGGGAACTTATTGCTATTTCATATTGATTAGTTTAACTCAATAGGAAATTTAAATTTTTGTAGCAAATAGGAAATGGTCAATTTTTTTTCGATTTGATTCGGATTATTGAAATTTTTGATTACTATTACTTAATATACTTAATACTTAAATTACTTAATACTTAAATTACTTAATACTTAAATACTTAATTTGTTAATTTTTTTGTTGCAAAAAAACTTTTTGAATTTCCTGTAGAAAGAGATTTCCCTAACGAAAAAGCTTTTAATGCTGTCCAATATCCCTTCTTTTTCCAAATATTTTTCCGAATACGCTTTTTTGATGCAGAAATACGTTTTTTTGGAACTGCCATTTAAGATAAAAAGGATTACTTATTGTTTTAGTTGGATGTGAAAGACATCTATTGTTGAAACCAAATCCTTCTTTTGTTTTTTTTTATTCTATTTATTCTTATTAATACCCCTTTCGGAAAAAGAAAGCAAGGAGGGGGAGATATATGAAAATCGCATTTAGAAAAAATAGATTTCGTGTACTCTAAATACTAGAAATAGCGAAATGGAGACATACGAAGATATGTATTTTTTTTTATTCCATAGAATCGCTGTAAATTTTTTTATTCATTCGATTGATTACGATCTTTATTTTATATTCTTTCTCATTGAAGTTGATATCTGTAGAATCTGTTGCACCATAGGAATGATATTCTTTCTCATTAAAGCCTATATCTATAGAATCCGTTGTACCATAGGAATCAAATTAAATCTTAATAATAAATCTTAATAATTAAAAAAAAAAAAAACTCAACTTTCCGTTTTTTTTTTTTTTTTTATTAACCGGCCAAACGGGGTAGCTTTAATTTGCAAATTGAAAAAAAAATAATGAATTGCTCTGTTTTCGTTTTATATCATTTATACTATTTGACCAAATCTAACTTCTTGATTTGAATTGAATATTTGAAGTATTTAAAAAAAAAAAAATAAAGATAAAGAAAGTTAAGAATAAGTAAATAAGTATAAGTAAAGTATAAGTAAAGTAAGTATAAGTAAAGTATAAGTAAAGTAAGTATAAGTAAAGTATAAGTAAAGTAAGTATAAGTAAAGTATAAGTAAAGTAAGAGGAAAGACTTCTAAATTTCTATTTAAATTAGTTTAACTTAGTTCATATCTTGACTTTTTTGACTCCTTTCAAACAGGTAAGACCCCGTTAATCAGAAACAATAAATTAGGAAATTCATAATTCAAAAGCTTTTATGCAACAGACATATCAATACGGGTGGCTCATACCCTTCATCCCACTTCCCGTTCCTATATTACTAGGGGTGGGACTTCTTATTTTTCCGACGGCAACGAAAAATTTTCGTCGCATGTGGGCTTTTCATAGTGTTTTATTGTTAAGTATAGTCATTATTTTTTCAATGAATCTGTCTATTCAGCAAATAAATAGCAATTCTAGCTATCAATATGTCTGGTCTTGGATCATTACTAATGATTTTTCTTTAGAATTCGGCTATTTGATAGATCCACTTACTTCTATTATGTCAATGTTAATAACTACCGTTGGAATTTTGGTTCTTATTTATAGTGATAATTATATGGCTCATGATCAAGGATATTTGAGATTTTTTGCTTATATGAGTTTTTTCTGTGGTTCCATGCTAGGATTAGTTACTAGTTCTAATTTGGTACAAATTTATATTTTTGGGAATTGGTTGGAATGTGTTCCTATTTATTAATAGGATTTTGGTTCACACGACCACAAGCAGCAAATGCTTGCCAAAAAGCTTTTGTAACAAATCGTGTAGGGATTTTGGTTTATTATTAGGAATTTTAGGTTTTTATTGGATAACGGGTAGTTTCGAATTTGAGGATTTATTCGAAATATTTAATGACTTAATTTCTAAAAACCAGGTCAATTTTTTATTTGTTACTTTGTGTGCTGTTCTGTTATTTGCTGGTGCCGTTGCTAAATCTGCACAATTTCCCCTTCATGTATGGCTGCCCGATGCTATGGAAGGGCCTACTCCGATTTCCGCTTTACACGCTGCTACTATGGTAGCGGCAGGAATTTTTCTTGTAGCTCGGCTTCTTCCTCTTTTCATAGTTATACCTTCCATAATGAATTTAATCTCGTTGATAGCAATAATAACTGTTTTATTAGGAGCTACGTTAGCTCTTGCTCAAAAAGATATTAAGAGAGGTTTAGCCTATTCTACAATGTCGCAATTGGGTTATATGATGTTAGCTCTTGGTATGGGGTCTTATCAAAGTGCTTTATTTCATTTGATTACTCATGCCTATTCCAAAGCATTGTTATTCTTAGGATCCGGATCCGTTATTCATTCAATGGAAGGGATTGTTGGCTATTCTCCCTATAAAAGTCAGAATATGATTCTTATGGGAGGTTTAAGAAAATATGTACCATACTTAAAAAAATGCTTTTTTATTAGGTACACTCTCTCTTTGTGGTATTCCGCCTTTGGCTTGTTTTTTGGTCCAAAGATGAAATTCTTAATGATACTTGGTTGTATTCGACGATTTTCGCAATAATAGCCTGGGTTACTGCAGGATTAACCGCATTTTATATGTTTCGGATATATTTACTTACTTTTGAGGGACATTTAAATGTTTATTTTCAAAATTATAGTGGCAAACAAAAAACTACCTTTCTATTCAATATCTCTATGGGGTAGGACAGTTTCAAAAAAAAAAAAAAAAAATGGTCCGTTTATTAGCAACTGCTGATGAAAAAAGTTATTCCCTTTTTTAAAAAAAAAAAACAAAATGAAGATGATAAAGGAGAAAATAACCCCCCAACAAATTACTATTCCTCTTTATATTTTAAAAAAATAAAACATTCCTACCCTTACGAAACAAAAAAAAAAAAATTCCTTTGCCTTTATTTCCTTCGCCTTTTTTTTTTAACTTTAATTTTTTATTAAAAAATCAAGAAAAGAAAAAATATTATAAAAATATAACTCGTCGAAAAAAATCTTTTGCATAAAACGTCTACAAATTTGACGGATTGGTCTGAATTTTTCAAAGATGCAATTTTTTCAGTGAGTATAGGTTATTTAGGAATATTTATAGCGTCTTTTTTATATAAATCCCCTATTCCTCCTTACTAAATTTGGTTTAATTAATTCAGCTGTTAAAGGGGGCCCCGGGGCCCTCTTTGGCAGAAAATGCTAAATGGCATATATAGTTGGTCAGATAATCGCGCTTATATAGATTCTTTTTATAAAACATTCTTAACCGGGGCATTAGAGAATTGTCTAAAGTAACTCATTGTTTTGATCGTCGAGTAATTGATGGAATTACAAATGCAGTTGGTTTTCTTAGTTTCTTTATAGGCGAACTTATCAAATATGTAGGCGGAGGTCGGATCTCTTCTTATCTTTTCTACTATTTAGCGTAGTGTATTTATTTGTTTTTTAATATTTTTTATTACTTTTATTACTTAAGTAAGAAGTAATATTCAAAATAAGTAAGAAGTAATATTAAAATTAAGTAAGAAGTAATATTACAAAACAAATAAATACAGTACTTATAAACGATTATTATAAGAATTTGGACAACTATTGAAAAGGTTAATCGATTCAAAACCATTTTTTTTGAAA